>JADRCD010214435.1:0-33972 GCA_019843815.1 Montemys delectorum | reverse complement strand
CTCACACACACACACACACACACACACACACACACACGCTGAAGCATGAAACGACACAATTCTGATATAAGTAGGTAACACAAACATGGCATACTGTAACACATCTACCACTAACTAATATGAGAACTATCCATCAACACATAGCTACACACAATCCCACATTGGCACACAAGCCCACTAATGACACACATCTACATACAGTCAACACTGACACATGCATGGACCCACCCCAAGACATACAGCTTATGCACAGTCAATACCAATATTCATATACTGACACAACACCTATACAATATCATGCACATGTGCATATAACACGGACATACATACATATCTAATGCGATGGTTAGTCTTCATCAACATGTCTGTATTTAGACTCACCTGGGAGACTGAGGCACACCTCTGGGTGTGTCTGTGTTTCCAGAGGGGTTTGATTTGGGGGAGTGACTTGTGGAGAGCCAGCATTTTTTTTTTTCAGGATTACCGCCTGCTATGGTGTAAACCTCTCTGTCCTCCAAGCCTTTCCTACTCTGATGGAATGAAGGCTCTAAAACCAGAAGCTAAAGGAAATTCATGTTTTTGCCATAGCAATGCAAAGGAGCTAATTCTCCATCCTGGACCTAAGTATACACCAACTGAGCCACACTGTATGTCTCATGCCAACACACTTTCGCACACCTCCCAACACAATTCACTTGTGTACCACACACATATACATGCACACGCATACACAATGCGTATCAGTGGTCCACATATTTTAACACATCTAGCACCTGCTGGTGCCTGTCTACAAATGTCACATATGTGCTATGCTACCAGCAGGCATAAGAACAGCACTGGCACTGCCATTTGCCATCTATTACTGACACAAAACCTAATGATGTGTAGGTGTGCACACAGGTACGCACTGGCTGGTTCCTTGGTTTGCATGAAGTTACTGAGGCTGGCTTTCTGCTCTGTCCAGGGCGATGCTGGGACTACATAGGGATCCTAGTTAGGTTTCTATTGCTGTGATAAACACCACAACCGAAGGCAATTGGGGGAAGAACGAGTTTATTTCAGCTTGCAGTTGGAATCCATTCTGAAGGAAAGACAGGGTAGGAACTCAAGGCAAGAACCTGGAAGCAGGAACTGAAGCAGGAGCTACCAGGGAAGGCCTCTCACTGGCTTGCTGCCCTGAGCTTACCCAGCCTGCTGTCTTATACAGAAGACCACCTGCATAGGGGCGGCACCGCCCACAGTGGGCTGGACTTTCCCACATCAATCATTCCTCAAATGAATGTCCCACAGACTTATCAAGGTCCACTTGATGGAAGCATTTTCTCAATTGAGAATCCCTTTTCCCAGATGAGCTTAGGATATGTCAAATTGACAAGAAACAAAACCCAAAACCAACCAGCCAACCAACCAACCAACCAACCAACCAACCAACCAACCAACCAGCCAACCAACCAACCAACCAACCAACCAACCAACCAACCAACCAACTAAATGAACAAACAAACCAACTAGCACAATGTGGAAGGGAGTGAGGCTCAGGCTCTCCCTTCAAGCGACTTTTCATCTAGTGGGCATGTGGGCACACAGCTAACAGACCCACTACTTTTCATATATATGCCTAAAAAGTCTTCACACGAGGCTGGAGAGATGACTCAGCGGTTAAGAGCACGAGCTCCTCTTCCAGAGGACATGGGTTCGATTCCCAGCACCCACGTGGCAGCTCACAAGCATCTGTAATTCCAGTCCTAAGGGATGAGATGCCCTCTTCCGGTCTCCATGGGCACCAGACATGCATAAGGTGCACAAACATACATGCAGGCAAAATACTAATACACACAAAGTAAAAGATGGGCAGTGGTGGGGTGCTTTTAAACCCAGCATTGGGGAGGCAGAAGCAGGTGGATCTCTGGGAGTTCAAGACTAGCCTGGTCTACAGAGCAAGTTGTAGGACAGCTAGGGTTACACAAAGAAACCCTGTCTTGAAAAAAAAATGAATAAAAACCATTTAAAAGCTCTTCACAACAACATGTGGGTTAGAGACTAGTATAAATCCTATTTGTAGTTGAGGGATTGGGACACAGAAGGCAAGTGTCTAACCCAAACTTATATACATCTCTGGATTAGAAGAGCTGAGAATTGAACCCAGAACACTGAGGTTCAGGGTAACCTTTTAGTAATCCTGTGCCCTCCTCTGTCACACCCGGACCTTTCTGCACACACAGACACATGACTACAGCATCAGTACAGCTCACTGGAATTACTGGAACAACATGCCCTGGGGAGCGGGAGCATCGATGCTGAGCACATAAAGTGGTGGGCACAGTGGGGCAGGGCTTCCATGCCCTCTGTCCCTTTCCCACTTTTTTTGATGAGGTCTTGGGAGTCCTACTTGATTTTTGTCTGGAGCAGCTTGCTGTGCCTTGGCTAGGCCAGGATATCCCCTCCTTAGCCCAACTGTCCCCTCCTCAGCTCAGCTGTCCCCTCCTCAACCCAGCTGTCCCCTCCTTAGCTCAGCTGTCCCCTCCTTAGCCCAACTGTCCCCTCCTCAGCTCAGCTGTCCCCTCCTCAGCTCAGCTGTCCCCTCCTCAGCCCAGATGTCCCCTCCTCAGCCTAGCTGTCCCCTCCTCAGCCCAGGTGTCCCCTCCTCAGCCCAGCTGTCCCCTCCTCAGCCCAGGTGTCCCCTCCTCAGTTCATCTGTCCCCTCCTCAGCCCAGCTGTCCCCTCCTCAGCCCAGCTGTCCCCTCCTCAGCCCAGCTGTCCCCTCCTCAGCCCAGCTGTCCCCTCCTCAGCCCAGCTGTCCCCTCCTCAGCCCAGCTGTCCCCTCCTCAGCCCAGCTGTCCCCTCCTCAGTTCTTCTGTCCCCTCCTCAGCCTAGCTGTCCCCTCCTCAGCCCAGCTGTCCCCTCATCAGCTCATCTGTCCCCTCCTCAGCTCAGCTGTCCCCTCCTCAGCTCAGCTGTCCCCTCCTCAGCCCAGATGTCCCCTCCTCAGCCTAGCTGTCCCCTCCTCAGCCCAGGTGTCCCCTCCTCAGCCCAGCTGTCCCCTCCTCAGCCCAGGTGTCCCCTCCTCAGTTCATCTGTCCCCTCCTCAGCCCAGATGTCCCCTCCTCAGCCCAGGTGTCCCCTCCTCAGCCCAGATGTCCCCTCCTCAGCCCAGATGTCCCCTCCTCAGCCCAGGTGTCCCCTCCTCAGCCCAGCTGTCCCCTCCTCAGCCCAGATGTCCCCTCCTCAGCCCAGATGTCCCCTCCTCAGCCCCATTGTCCCCTGATCAGGCCAGCTATCATTGTAGGTGTTCCTCATAGGCCAGTTGTTCTCCCTTATTAGCCCGGGTGACTCCCTCACCTCAGGCCATGTGTCAGCTCTCAAGTTGTTCTTCCTCAGCATCAGCATTGACCCCTCCAATGCTTCAACTCGCCTCACCTTTACACAGCTGCCCTTCTGTATCTGTTGGATGCTCTTCCAGCTTTCTCGGTCAATCCAGCTGATCCCCTTGGCTGGCGCTCCTCCCCTGTCATGGGCATAGCCTTTCCAGGGCATTGAAAGGGCCCTGTGCTCCAGCTCCCTTTTCAAGGGGGCAGGAGTGTGGCTTGCAGTGCCTAATCCCAGAGTCACCCAGATGATGGGGAGTATCTAAGACTGGAAGAAGAGGGAGAATTCAGGCATCCCCATCCCGCTAACCCTGGAGATTCCTCCAGAAGCACACTAGCCCCTCCCAGAGCCAGGGATAGATCTGGCCACACCCCAGCCCCAAAAGGCAGGAGGCACCCTGGGAGTGCCCCAGTCATGACTCCAGGCAGGAGATACTTTCCCCGCTCCGTTCGTCCCTACCCATCCCCAATCAGGAGCAATACTGGAATCATCTTCTCTGCCCCCCCCCCCCCAGGATTAAAGACAGAGCCTAATTAAATATGAAAATTCAAGCAGATGGCAGAGCTCTGTGACGGACAGGCTGTCAGTGGAGCATGTCACTCTGTGATGGGTGCAGGCCGATGCGATGAGTGTGGGGATTCTGCATGGGGGGGAGGGGCGGGGCCTGGGGCACAGGGTGGCCTCTAGCCAGTGGGCTGGGCTTCCTGGGTGGAGAATCTGAGGTGAAGAGAGGAAGAAGGAGGCTGACTTTCCATCACCAGCCAACCCTCCTGCCACCAGCTCACCAGGTCTCTCCAAGCCAGGATGCTAATACCAGCAGCACAGGGCTAGGCCAGGCCAGGAGGGGATTCCTTAGTATAATCTGCAGCACCTGTATTCCTGCTCTTGCCATCGGCCAAACAATAAAAGACACAATATTTACACAACTTACCAGGGGAAGCAATATTGGGCCATTGATTTTGTGTCCCTCGGATTTTCACGGTCTAACCCTTAATGGTTTTTAATCATAAAATATTAGCACCGCAGGGCACTTAGCGCAGGTACCTCACTGCTGAGGGATGGCAGCCCCCTCTGCTGCTCCAAGGGGTGTTCCCTGACGAGGAGGGCCTGCACTCCCCTGCACATACACCTAGTACACCTCCCAGGCACTGCTGTGGAACTGGCCCAGGCATAGGCACAGTTGTGGGAGTCCCTGGAGGATGCCCTACCTGTTAGTCACTAGGGTGCTACAGTCAGGACAGGAATGAGAAAATGAGGCTGTCCAGAGAATGTGGAACCTCCATCAGGGATATGAGTAATAAAAGCTTTGGCCTTTGTGTCCCTCCGCCAGAGGAAGGCATCCTTAGACTCAGCTCAGAATGGGGACACTTACCCATTTTTGGACTGTCTTAGGTGAGGTGCTCCAAGAGGATCTGACCTACCAGGTTTGCTCAATACCTTCCGAGCCTCTCATGGTGGCTGGAACTCACTGTGAGTTGAGTGAATGCATGTGTGCACGTAGTAGACCAATGGTTCTCTATCTGTGGGTCACAACTGTCATAGGGGTCACATACCAGATATCCTGCATATCTGATATTTACATTATGACTTATAACAGTACAAAATTGCAACTATGAAGTAGCAACAAAATAATTTTATAGATGGGGGTCACTGCAACATGAGGAACTGTATCAAAGGGTTGCAGGTTAGCCACTGTGCTAGACTCTCATATGGGTTTCAAAGAGGTGATCTTCATTCATTCATTCATGATTACTCACTATGTATTTTGTCTCAGAGGGGAAACAGGGAGGGTATGTGTGTATGTATATATGTATGTGTGTATGTATGTATGCATGCATTCATGCATCTGTGCGTGCATGCGTGTATGCTGTGTGTGTACATGCCTTGGAGACTCTCTCCCATGGCCTGAGACAGGTGAGTTTCTCTGTTTCAGAGGAAGAGAAGGGTGGGGCTAGTCATTACTGCTGTTTATTTTTTCTGAGAGCGAGCACACGGCCCCTGCCCCCAGCACTGGCGGAGAAGTCGATAGCAATGGATTAAACTGCGAGAGGAAGGCCGAGAGCACAATTGGAAGAAAGATAAAGATAATTAAAACTAATTCCAACTTCTCTCAGAGAAATCAATTTCATAACTTCTCTGTGTCCCTAAACTTCCTCCCGAGGCTCTGCAGCATTGAGCACAGGTCACAGGTATGTATCATGCAGGCACGCACATGCATGGAGGCTCATCTTTGCATATGTGTGCCTATGTGGCTTCCTACATGTGTGCATGTTTGTGTGTACACATGTATGCTTTATGTATGTCAAGGCATACATGAATGTATTGGATAGAGATTCATCTCGGTTTCTAAAGGCACATACACAAAGGTGAGCATACAGCCGTACCTTTGACCCTAGGAGAACAAGTATGTAAGGACCAATGTTGGAGAAGCTGGGAAGGATTAGTTCCAGAGGTCTTTATTTCTGTAGACTGCCTGATACTTGCCATGAACCACAGCAGTCAAGGAGCCAGACTGGGGCTAGACTGCTGGCTGAGGATTTCCTGTCCTCTCGGGGAGTCTCTGGCTATTTAGGGGAGGCCACAGGGCATAGAAGATCTCATCCGCCCCTTCATGTGATCAGCTCCTCACCTTGCCCACTCATGCATCCTTCAGGCTCGGGCTGCATACCTACTGTGTGCCAGGCCCTGCGGGGTCTCTAGCTTGGTTTGGCTGGGGTGTTTATTGCTGTGGGGCTGGAGGGCAGGCTGTCTGAGTGTGGGGACTGGAGATTGGCGCTTCTTGTCTCCTATTGGCAGCTTCTAAAACAGAGGCCAGGGAAGAACTCTCCAAAGAAGCATAGGCTCTCAGGGGCCGTTGTCCCTGGTTCTAGATACTTGTAAGTATTATTGTCATGGCTGGTCGCTTCATACAAGGACGCCATGGTTTGTCTCTCAGGGAACTTCCTGGTATGGTCCCTGGAGGAAGTGGACCAGGCATGGGGTCATACCCACAGCTCCATTCCTGTTGAGTACGCTCGATTCAGGGTCCATTCTGCACAGACCCGGGCACCCAGGAGGTCCTTTTCCACACAGGACTGGCCTACTAGTGAGCCTTTGCACTAATGTGGACACCCTCCAGTAATGAGGCTAGGGCACTTGCCTGCATGGAACTGGACAACAATTGCTCTAAAAGAGTGTTTCCCTCAACTCTAGGGACCCCTTCTCATCTTTAAAATAGGGGCAATAGGGAGAGGAGTTGAAGCTCAGTTGGCAGAGCTGGCACAGGGAGTCCCTGTGTTTGATTCCCAGCACCACACAGACCAGGTGTGGTGGTACAGGTCCATCATCCCAGCACTAGGAAGGTGGAAGTGAGATCATCAGGAGTTCAAGGTCATCTTTGGCTACATGCTAAGTTTGAGGCCAGTTTGGGTTATTATGACCCTGTCTTAAAAATAAAGTAAAATAAAATAAAACAAATAAAATAAAATAAAACAGAACAGGGCAATAGAATTGACACAGAAGCTGCTGTAAGTCTGAGACAAGGTACCAGGCTTACATGTGCACCCCTCCACCCCCCAAAAAATCCCCTTCTTGTAAGCTCTGAGCTGTCAGAAGGGGTCAGCCGTTGAGCAAGGAGCGGGAAAATCTCCATCCATGGCTACGGCTGCCCAGAAGTAGAAGGATGGATGAGATGCGGTCTCTCTGTGCCTCCAGAGCAGGGCAGGGTGTCTCTGTGTTCCCACCTTTAGACTTTCATGCTGGGAATGGGTCACTCTTGTGGGCTTCAGAACCTAGTGTAATGCCTGGAGTGTCCGAAGACGCCTCTAGATGGCAGCATTGGCGAGCCAGAGCAGGTGAGCGTGGCTAGAAGGGGGCTGGGCTGGAGCTGCCTGAAGGTAGCTGCCAACCCTGGGTTCCTTATGTCACACTCCTCTCTACCCCTAAGGGCAGAGGTGGACTGGGTGCAGGTAAGAGCCACTCTGGGACTCCTGGATTGGGAGGGAAGCTGGTCCTTTCTCTTCACAGTCTTCCTGGGCAGGACACAGGGCTGCAGCCTCTTTTCAAAATACCCGCACCTACTTGGGAGTGCCACAGTATGGACTCCTCTGCTGCTATACCCTCCCTCCCAGTCCCTATCTGGAACGGGGTGAGAAGGGCTCCCGGCATCAGGACAAGGGGTATCTAGGCAGCCCCCCAGCATGAGCCAGCTTTAAAACTGCATTTTCTGCCTTGTCTCTTAAAATCTGTACTTTCCTTTCCCCGGGAATCCCGGTGGCAGCAGATGGGAACTCTCCGCCTCTTCCTAGGGTTCCTAGAGACCGGGAGCTGGAGTCAGGAAGATAGTTAGAAGGTAGCTTTCTTGGCCAATTCTCCACAGGGCTTGTGCCTTTGGAGGGCCTAGTAGTAGCTCTTGTTGGTCCTTCTGCAACCTTGGGTAGTGGCTGGGAGACACTTCGGCTTTCTAGGCAAACTGCACTGGAGTAACCTGAAGTGAAACTGGCATGCCACAAAGCCCAACCTCCAGCAAAGTCCCTAGGCAGTGAGAACACCCAGGTCAAGGATATGGGAGCCTGTGTGGGCCATTGGTTTATTGTGGCCTGAAGCAGACCACTGTCTCTCACACGGCGAACAATAGCAGTAATAGCAATATATAATAATGGCCTCTGTCTGCTGGATATGCTATTTTAAGTCTGCTGGATATACATGAATATATGTCTTATATCATACCAGTGACTTCCCTCAGTGAAGGCACAGTGATCGGAGAGTAGTGAGTGACTTGGCCAGTCACACACTAAAGAGCAAGGACTCAGATCCAGGAGAGTCTGAAGTCAATGCCTCTTGAATCCCTCACGGCAGGGAGTATGACACCCCTGTCCCCATGCCTCCTCAGGAGAAGAAGGCCACTGTAGATTTTCAGTTTAGCCAAGAACAGTCCAGGATATCTAGTTTAATTTGAGAATCAAATGACAAGTGAAAACTTAATACGTTCCACACAATATTTAGAACACAGGCTCAAATCCATAAAGGTAGATTTGTTATTTATCCAGAAGTTCTGGAAAGGACAAAGCATTTTAAAGTCCAGTACTGACTAAGTACCGAGCTGGGGGGGGGGTGGTGAAAAGAGGACAGGAGAGACATACGTGCGGGGCCAAGCTCTGGCATTCAGTGTGACATGGGACAGCTACTTCCCTCTTTAAGGGACAATCGGGACATGCTTAGAAGAAGACGACTTGAAAGAATCCAGAGAGATGCGCTCTGGGTCGCTTGGTTGCGAGCACAACTGGAAGCCAGCAGTTCCCATGTTCTCTCCTGTTAACCAGCCAGTGGTTGTCACCAGCATCAGTCCCAGAATAAAGCACAGGAGCAAGCTGGCGAGAGTTGGGAGGGCAGGGCTACATCACAGGGACTCTGAGATGACTCCACTCTGGCGCCCGAGAGGCTACACCCACAGCCCGCCGTCACCCTTTCTAGCTGAGAAGCCCCTCATTTCTCAGAGACTCCATTCTTGTACCTGGCAGTCGGGGAGATAAGTCTTCGCCTCTCACAGGCCATTGTGCAAGTGCAAAGAGAGGGTAGAGGGGACACCCACCGTGTGCTGCCTCTGCCATAGTGTCATCTTGTTGCTAGGGACACAGGACACACCACCAGTGTTACCTTTACCTGCCATCGATGGAGACTTGGGAACATGACCCATCGTTCCCAGGGGTCTGGGCTGAGGCTTATGTGTTGGAGTTAAGTGACAGGAAACTCACATGTACATAAGCACAGCCTCTCACTAAACACACACACATGTCCACTCTATCCTGACAGGAGAGGAGTTGTCTCTCCCCCAATGGTGGCCTGACTGAGGTTCTCAGGCTCTTCATCCAAACCAAACCATAGCCTGCAGCCACCCCATCTTGCCATTTTGGAAGCTTACTCTCTGTGAACATATCAGCCCCTGGGCTGCAGCTCCCTCAGGCTGCGTTGCTGCTAGCCAGCTGCATTTGTTTCCAGCCTTGTTTATGCCGACGTTGTATAATTCAATTAAATAAGTAAACCAAGATGCCGTGAGCACACACACAGAGTTGTTGTTTCTGTAAAATGAAATTGAAATCTTTAGGATGACTCTATGAAGGTAGCTTGCTAAAAACAGAAATTGCTGTCAAATTAGGCGTGGATAAGCAACTGTGAGATGAGATGGGGGGACAAAATTGTAAAAAAAAAAAAAAAAAAAAAAAAAAAAAAACAGAAAAGAAACTGCTCTCATACTGCGTTTCAAGAGTCTTCTAAGTTCTTGTTCCACTTCTGAGAAATTGAAATTGAGAATTGTGGGTGATGTGTCGTAGAGTTCGTTTACCCAAGAAAGATGAGCCGGCTGCAGTCAGGAGCCGCATAAGCGATGGTGAGGCTCTAGCTGCGTGAAAGGACGTGAAAAAGGCAAACAGCTTATATGCCGAGTGGAAAGAAAATGCCGGTCGGAGGGAGGTGAGTACTGCCTTTTTATGAGTCTTCCCAGAGCCTCTGTGTTTTGCTTTGTTTGAGACAGGGTCTTGCGCAGCCCAGACTGGCTTGGAACTTGCCAGGTAGCTGAGGCTGGCCCTGGATTCCTGATCCTCCTTGTCCCCCACTCGTAAGATGGCGGGTGTGCACCACCACATCTGGCTTGTGTGTATGGCATCTACTCGAGTGTCTGTGCACACGTGTGTACAGATGTCTGTGCACGTATATGACAGTGGAGGGGAGGAATTGATGGCTGGTATCTTTCTCAATGGATATCCATCTTACTTTTTGAGACTGGGCCTTTCATTGAGGCCAGAGCTTGCTGATTTCACTAGAGTGACTGAACAGCAAGCCCCAGGATCAGCGCTTCTCCAGCCCTGGGATGATAGTACTGCAGAGCTTGGCTTTTTTTATGTGGGTGGTGGGGATCTGAACTCAGGTCCTCATGCTTGTATGACTAACACTTTATGAATGAGTCACCTCCCCAGCTCCTAGGGAAATTTAGTAAAAAAAAAAAAAAACCCAAACTAATTATGGTAGTTTAACAAGAAAGTGTTTCTCTTCTAAAGAACTTATATATATGTATATACACATAATCACACAGCCAAAAATTTTCATTGAGTACACTCATATATACACACTCATGCCCACCCCTGTACACATACATGTAAACACATACTATCACACTCCTAGGTTCACGTATATGTACCCAGAGATCCACACTGCCAGTGAGCAGCCTGCCGTATGCCTACACGTACACACATTCACAGACCAGAACCTTTCCCCCTGCAAGAACAGCCAAAATAGTAAGCAGGAGCTGTTTTTAATCAGGAACTCACCCCTTGGTGTTTTTCTCCCCTCGGCTCCGTGGTCGGGTTGGAAGGACAGGGATTGGGAGTGGGTGGAGGCAGGGAGAGCTGGCTGGAGAAGTCAGGCCTCCCCTGGATTCTTCCCCAGGCGTCAGGCTAGGAGCCTGTGGAGCTGCAGCAGAGCCGGGTTGGAGCTGCATTATTGAGAATGCTGTTCCTCTTTTATCTCCAAGGCAGCCAGACTTGCCTGGGAAGGAGGTCACCTCAGGAGCTGCATCCCAGGACATCACATCCTCTGAAAAAAAGCATGGTGGACTCCGCCCAGCCTCTCCCTTGCTGCTTCTAAGAGACTCTTGGTGGGGGTTTCCAGGCCTAACAACAGATTCCTGGCTGAAGGGACTCTAGCCAGCGAAAGCATGGCAAACACGGCTCTGGTGGACCTTGCCCTGCTAAAAACTGATAGATTACCTTCCTAAAGCTGGCCTCCAAGTCTATTCCCTTATTTGGCCACTTCCTCTGACTAAGACTGACTACCAAGGTCCAGCTATCAAAGTACTGAAGTCTATGGATCAGAAGCCCCCTTTGGCTCACCTAATCAACATGCCAATTAAAATTAAACTCCTATTCCTAATACAGGGTTTCCCCTTGTACACATATGAACTGCCATTGGCCCGTGGGCCACGTCTGTCTCTTCTCTACCCAGAGGCAGTCCTTTGTCATGTTGTCTCCTATTCCATGTTCCTTACCAACACACACACACTCACTCACACAAACATCCCTTCCCCCTCTCCCTTTTTCTCTTCACCTTCTCCCTCATCCTCTATCTTCTGTCTTTGTCTCTTATTCCCTGACCTCAGTCCTTCTGGGGCAAATAAATCTTTGTGTTAACAACTTGGTCTTGGGGTGTCCTGAGGTGATCCTGGTCACTTCACTGTCACCTGGATCTGGGAGTCAGACTGACTGCCTCAGAGGACTCTGATGGGTGGACACCCTGAAGGAAAGCATTCTACTGCCGCCTTAAGAGACTTCTCTTTACAAGAGTAGAGTTCTGGCACTCTGGGAGAGAGGATCACAACAAGCAACACCTCTCTCTTCCCCTAAAAGAGATTTTATTTTATTTTTAAATTCTATGTGTGTGTCTGTGTGACTTGTGCACACGACTGCAGTGCTCCCAGAAGCCAGAAGAGGTCATCAGATCTCCTGGAGGCTGAAGTAAGTGAGCCACCTGAGGTAAGTGCCAGGACCAAACTCAAGTCTTTTTTTTTTTTTTTTTTTTTTTTTTTTACAAGAGCAGTATGTATTCTGCCATCTTCCTAGCTCTGAGTCATGAAAGAGACAGAGGCCTGGGGGAAAGGCTTTCCCGGGCCACACCGACAGTCAGTGACCTGGGATTGGATCACGGACTTCGTGGTCCTAGAGTGTCCGTTTTCTTTGTCAGATCGGTCAGGTTGTGCTAACTATAACACATACTCTTGAGTCTCATTGGTTGAAGACAACACAGACAGCAAAAGTTGGCAACAGCTCTGCTCACCTCAGCCACTCCAGACCTGGCTGGTGGCTCAGCTGCCGTTTTGGATTTACCATTTGCTGGAAGAGGAAGAAAGCCCAGTAGGATTTCCTGGTAGTTGTGCGTGCTGGCCTGAAATGTGCAGTGATTGGCCAGAACTGGTCACATGGCTCAGCCTAGCTATAGCAAGGATGGAACCAGGCAGTGATGGTGCATGCCTTTAATCTCAGCACTTGGGAGGCAGAAGCAGGCAGATTTCTGAGTTCAAGGCCAGCCTGCTCTACAGAGTGAGTTCCAGGACAACCAGGGCTACACAGAGAAAGCCTGTCTCAGAAAACAAACAAACAAAAAGAAATAGTGAACAGAGTCAATCATGTCCACTTTTCCACCACCTTCACTTGACCTAGGGACCAGGCCCACCACTGTGTCTGTCAACCTGAGACAGCCCTCCTCAGCCTTCATCTTCTCTTCACCTGCCCCAGCCTCTGTTTTCCCTCCTGTCTCTGCTCCCATTAGGAATCGGGATTTTTTTTAGTTTAGTTCTGGCTCTGACCCTCACCCACTGTGGAGGGTGACCCAGGTCATCTTTTCCCTTATTAGCTGGCTTTACTTTTCCCATCCGTGGACTGGGATTCTGTCTTCAATCTTGGCCCCCACCCACCGCCTCTTACAGAAGAGTTTCTGGAGGCCGCTGCTTGTTGAGACAACAGACCTGGGGGAACAGATTTCAGTTTCCCTCTATTCTCTTCCCTGTTTTAGAAGATCCCACATATGTTGGGCCTGAAGGCATCCCACGCGTCCTTGGAGCTGAAGGGGCCTTGGTAACACTGCCAGGAAAATGTCAAATTGGAGGAGGGTGCTCTCCCCCAAAACAGAGCTGGGCCAGACCAGTCTCCCTCCTCCTTCTCACTTCTATGGGATGGGGCCAGCTCCTGGGATATAAGAGGACAATGTTTGCCAGGGTGGCAGGCTTTGCCAGCCTCTTGCCTCTCATCTGGAGACTGCCCAAATAGGGAGCTTTATAACTTGAATTTAGATGAAATTGGGTGTGTTTGGGTTGGCATGGCCATAGGCAGCTTGAAGAATTTAGGTTTGATGTCTAGAAGGACATCGGGCAGAAATAGTTCCTGTGTGAGAAGGGGAAGCTTAGAGGGTCTTCTCTGGCCTATATTTAATTTTCAATTTGTCTAAAGCTCAAACATCTTGCTATGTAGTTGGAGGTGGCCTTGAACTTCTGACCCTCTGGCCTCCTCTCAAGTTCATAGATCATTGTAAAAACAAGTCTTAATGCCACACTAGGAATTGAGCCCAGGGCTTCCTGCACACAAAGCAAATACTCAACCAACCAAGCTATATCTCCAGCTCTTTAACATTTGTAAATTTTGTGTTTAGCTGGGTGCTGTGGCTCCTATAATCCTAGTACTTGGGAGATGGAGGCAGGAGAATCAGGAGTTCAAGGCCGGCTTCAGTTACATAGGGAGTTCAAGGTCAGCCTGTGATACTTGAAAACCTGTGAGAAACAAAGAAAGAACTAAAAAAAAAAAAAAAAAAAAAAAAAAAAAATGGAGTCTTAGGGAAATACTTGATACTGTGGAGTGTGGAGCATCTTCTGTGTTTTTCAGAGTTGATCGATATTTTGGTTTTGTAATCATCAATTCTGAGAACACCACTTTGCATAAACACACAGAACAAAGCAGCCAGAGTGTGTTTAGGACCATTTCAGAAACTGTTGGAAATTCTGTCCTAATCCCACGCCAGAACTCATTTAATTAGTTTTTATGAAACTCAAGTTAGCAACTCAAACAGCAATTTTTAAAAATCAAACATTCTAGCACAATACAATTCAAAGATACATGAATCTGATACTTACACACTGAAGGATAGTGGTGGCAACATAGGGAAAGACTCTGTTTTCTGTAATTAAAGGATTTCATTTCAGTAGGAGCTGGAAACTGTGTGGAGTAAAAACTCTGCATTGTCTTAGGGCTTCTACTGCTGTGATGAAACACCATGACCAAAAAGCAAGTTGGGGGAGGGAGGGGTTTATCCGGCTCACACTTCCAGATCACTGTTTATCACCAAAGGAAGTCAGGACAGGAATCCAAACAGGACAGGAACCTGGAGGCAGGAGCTGATGCAGAGGCCGTGGAGGGGTGCTGCTTACTGACTTGCTCCCCTGGCTTACTCAGCTTACTTTCTTATAGAACCCAGGACCACCAGCCCAGGGATGGCACCACCTACAATGGGCTGGGCTGGGCCCTCCCCCATTCATCACCAATTGGGAAAATGACAGCTGGATCTCATGGAAGCATTTCCTCAACTGAGGTTCCTTTCTGTGATGACTCTAGCTTGTGTCAAGTTGACGCAAAACCGACCTGCACAGTGCCCATCATGTACAGTGGTCCTGAATCTGGGTGAGGTTTTTCAGGCAATGTTCTCCGGTATATTGTGAGATGGCACACGAAGCCTGAATGCCCATGCTTTGTGTTAGAACTGAGCCTGTGGTGAGGTCACGTGGTGCCACGTGGTGGAGCACTGGCGGCAGCAAGCAACACTTTGGAGTCTCTGTACTTTTGGTTTTGAATTAACTCTTGACCACTGTGTGTTCAGAAAGTGCTCAGCGTTGCTGGTTCCTCTTCCTCTTCCTCTCTCTCTTCCTCTTCTCTCCGTCTTCTTTTTGGTGCAGCCTCCACATGTAGTTACATGACCCCACATGGGACTGTGACACTCTCTTTGAGGAGAGCTGGAGTTGGAAGCCCCAAGTTTGCACCCAGCCTATGTGCTGCGTGCCCTCCCCTGCAGACATGCACACGACAGGGCTTTGCAATGTTTCTTTAACAAGCTGGGGCCATCTTTGTTTCTGAATGCTCCAGACCCCCCACATCTGCCTGCTTATCACAAGTCCACTCGTTTTTTCTTTTTAAAAGAATCTTTATTTTATGTGTATGGGTGTTGGGCCTGCATGTATGTCTGTCTGCACCCCCATCCATGCCTGCTGCCTGTAGAGACCAGAAGGGCGTGTCAGAGCCCCTGGATCTGGAGTTACAGACTATTTTGAGCCACCATATAGCTGATTCTTGCTGGGTATCAAACCCTGCTCCCCTGCAAAAGCAGACAGTACTCTTAACTGCCGACCCTGCCCCCCTTTAAGATTTCATTCACATCTGCTCCCATGTTCAGACCACAAGGCTCTTTTGTGGGCCCCTGCCTGAGAGCCTTAGCTTGGCCAATAGGTGGTCGCTGCTGTCACTTATTGAGTGCCCATTGTATGCCAGAGGCTGTTTCTCACATTCCAGAATCACCAGGCTGCCTTCAGATCTTAGAGCTGGGGGTTTAAACTCTCCTCCAGGAGGTGGCTTTCACTGGCTGTTAGGCCTCTGGGCACTCTTCCCCTGTCACTCCTTCTTTACTGGAATGTAAATGCATCCCCAAGAGCAAGGCATGACATCAGGTGTAAGTCTGTATTCTCTCCTTTCTAGGCCTGGGAAGGAGCTAACTTCAAAAAAAGACTTCCACTGGCTTCCTGCACTCAAGAGACAGTGTGAGGCTTAGAGGGAGGGGCTCTTCTCCCCTAAGTCTCTCATTTCCTCTCTCCAGAAGGCTACAGTTCTCCCTGCCCCCCCCCCCCCAATCTCCACCCTGCCCCATTGTCCTCGATAGGGTTATTGCCAAAAGCTTGGGGAAGATTGGGTTTCTCTGGTTTACATATCCCGAGTCACAGTTCATTGAGAGAAGCCAAGGCAGGAATTCAAACTGGGCAGGAACTTGAAGGCAGGGGTGATGCAGAGGCCATGGAGGAGTGCTGCTTATTGGCTTGCTCAGCCGGCTTTCTTATAGAACTCAGGACCACCAGCCCCGGGGGTAGCCCCACCCACAGCATGCTGGGCCCTCCCCCATCAATCACTAATTAAGAAAGTGCTCTAGGGCAGTGGTTCTTACCCTTGCTAACAACACTGCAACCTTTTAATACGGTTCCTCGAGTTGCAGTGACCCCGGCCCCCCAACCATACAATTATTGTTGTTGCTATTTCATAATGGTAGTTTTGCTAGCGTTATGAATTATAATGTAATATATTTTTGGAGATAGAGGTTTACCAAGGAGGTCGAGACCCACAGGTTGAGAACCATGGCTCTACGGGCTTGTCTATAACCCGGCCTTATGGAGGCACTTCCTCGATTGAGGTTTCCTCCTCTCAGATGACTTCAGCTTTTGTCAAGTTGATCTAAAACTCACCGGCACACACTCATCCAACAAACCTCAGTAAGTGTCCAGGGCGGACTCAGAGCCTTGCCTGCCAGAACGGTGGGTCTCTAAAGTTCTTGAACACCATGCTTGATTGGAAACTCCTAACACCTCTCAGAGCCTTGCCTCTCTGCTGGCCTGTTCCTGAGATGGGGGGAACTCTCAGGAATCTCAGTTAGCTCAGGATGCCCCCCCCGCCCCCCCTCCCCCGCACCAGCCAAGTACTGTCTTCCCTCTTTACAGCCGCAGGAGCTGCATCAGAGAGGTTAAATGACCTGCTCCAAGACACACAGTAAGTGAGTCAGCCTTGAGAATCTGTGACCTCTTTTCTAGTCGAATGTCCCCCCCCCCCCCACCAAAGGTCCAGGTTCCGACCTCTGGGCAAGCCTGGCTGGGGACGTTCCTCTGGCTCAGGCATGTGATGTCTGAAACTATGATCATGGGGCCTTTCCCATGCTCACTGCCTTGGTCCAGGCTGCTGCCATGTGACTCAGACAGAGGCGGCAACCCTGGAAAGCTGCGGGTTGGCCCCACACCCATTCCCGCTCCCCCTTCCCCAGCTCCTCTCATTTTTCCTCTGAAAGGGAAAAATTAATAGAAAATGTAAGTGAGCAATCTCACAGCCGAGGCGGGTTTTCATTATTTGCGGCTGGGGGAAGGCAGGCCGGGATGCGGGTCCCAGCGAAGCGTGGATCTTGCCAGAGCCTGGGGGAGATAATTGAGCCTCGGCAGGCGCAGGGCGGGTGCTGTGCGCAGGCTGTATTATCATTAGAATTTACATGACACATTAGCCAGAAGTGGCAGCGTTCATCTCTCTAACCAAATCCCATTTACCAAATGAGCAGCCTGATACCAGCCACCAGCTGGCTTAGTTCCCTGTGGCCTTCTGCTCAGAGCGTTTTAGATGCCTGCTGTCCCTCCTGGGCAGGAACAAGAGGCCCCTGACATTCTCTGAGAGCCCATTTGGTGTTAGACATTTTCTTGTCTGGTACTGCTTCTCTACAACCGACCTCACTGTGGGCTAGTGATAATAATTAGACCCATTTGATGGACAGGGAAACTGAGGCAGCGAGGTTCCATTTTAGCTTTGCACCGCTCTTGTGATGAGTAAACTTAAGAAGGTAGACTCTGAAGCCAGACTTCTTGGGTGTTAGTCTTGATTCTTTCTCTTGTCAGCTGTGTGGCTTGGGCAAACCACTTAATCTCTCTGAATCTTCCTGTCTTCGGTGGGGAGACGATGTTAGTAATGGTGTTTGCAGCCAGGCTTGTTGTGAACTTTAACCTCCAGAGGATTTGACATCAGTTACACTGTTACTATTTTTCTTGTTGACATCCTAGATGCTCCCCTAAGTGAGGGCTGTTAGGCACTCGGCCTCCAGAATGGCCTTTGATTGTCCTGACCACATTGCCCCCCAGTTCCCAAAGATACTCAGGTCACCCGGAGCAGAGACGCTGGTTTCTAAACTGGCATCTGGTCCCTGTCTTTCTGGCTGTGCCGGTTGTTTTCTCCACGGAGGGAGTTTTCGCTTAGATCCCGTGATGACCTTGGAAGTCCACCCACTCCCCATCTAGCCTCTCTGCCCCTCCCTTGTCTCCCTGGCAGCCTGGATGTTTCTGTCAATCTGTGTGTCTGCATCCTTGCGTTTCCATGTACGTCTGTCTTTCTGTTTGTATATCTGTGTCTTTCTGTGTTTCTCTCTGTGTCTGCCCATGTGTGTGTCTGTGTTTCTCTGTGTCTATGTATCTGTGTCTTTCTGTATGTATCTGTGCCTGTCTGTACTTCTGTGTCTATTTGTGTCTGTCTTTGTCTCTGTGTATCTGTCTCTCTGTGTTTTTATGTGTCTGTCTGTGTGTATCTCTGTTTTCCTCTGTGTGTCTTGTCTCTGTGTGTCTGTGTCTATGTCTACTCTGCCTTTGGCAATGTCTGCTGCTAGCCCATCACTCAGTCAGGGGAGGTGAAGAGGGTTAAGGGCAGGGAACCCCCGACTGAGCACCTACTATGCACCAGGCCCTGGGGCCAGACAGAGACGAATGAGACGCAGCCTCCAATGACAACACAAAGGGTATCACCTGACAGAACATGATTAATTGCTGGGGACTACACAGGCAGCAACTGAAGTTTGCAGGCTAAGGCTCTGCACTGAGCAAAATCAGAACTCTGGTGGTAGGAAGGCTTTGTTGATAGCCAGGTACCTACTATGTGCCAGCGTCACTTTTAGGTGCTTAGGATTGTAGCTGGGAATAACCCAGACAAGGCATCTGCTCCCCTAGAGTTTACAGCCTTGAGGGTGTGATCAGGAATAAATGGCCTGGGCTGGTGAGAGGGCTCAGCGGGTAAGAGCACTGACTGCTCTTCTGAAGGTCCTGAGTTCAAATCCCAGCAACCACATGGTGGCTCCCAACCACCCGTAATGAGATCTGACGCCCCCTTCTGGTGTGTCTGAAGACAGCAATAGTGTACTTATCTATAATAATAAATAAATCTTTGGGCCTGATCGAAAGGGGCCGACCGGAGCGAGTGGGGCCGACCGGAGTGAGCAGAGGTCCAAAATTCAATTCCCAACACCCAACAATCACATGAAGGCTCACAACCATCTGTACAGCTACAGTGTACTCATACATAAAATCTTAAAATCATAAAATAAAATCTTAAAAAAAAGAATAAATGACCTAAGCAAGCAAGGTCTGGTGGCATTCGCTGTTAACCTTGGCATTGGGGAGGCGGAGGGGAAAGTCCTGGCTAATCTGAGCCACAGAAACAAAACAACAGCAAAACCACAACTGTAATAATGAACCACGACATAAGGCAGCTGTGGGAAGGCTCTGTTTATCTGTCTGCCTGTCTGTCTGCCTGTTTTTTTGTTTTTTTGTTTTTTTTTAGGCAGGGTTTCTCTGTGTAGCCTTGACTGTCCTGGAGCTCACTCTGTACACCAGGCTAGCCTTGAACTCAGAGATCAGCCCGCCTCTGCCTCCCAAGTGCTGGAATTAAAGGCGTGCGCCACCACTGCCCGGCAGGGTCTGAAGGCGTCGAGATAGCAGGACTTCACATCTGAGCGTGGGCTGCACTGGGAGAGGGAGCCAGCTATCAGGGGCTTTGTGGGGAGGGCTTTGCCAGGCCAGGGGAACAGCAGAGGTTCTGAGGCAGCTGTAAAAGCAGCCCAGAGGTGAGCATGGCCCAAGCTGGTGTTGGAAGGAACTGAAGGAGACAAGCAATCGGGAGTCCAGGCCCAGCCCCCAGTGGCCTCAGCTGATCTCTTCTCTTCTCCGAATGGCCTCTCTCTTCTCAATGACCTCTTGGTCTGTCTTTGTCCCCTGTGTCAATGTTCTTCCTGCTTGAAGGCCCTGTGGATGCACAGCCAACTCCTTGAGTCAGTGTCCCTCACAGGCCTTCTCATCTCTGCAGTGCTTTGCCTCTGTGCTCCAGTCAGGCATTTTCCACTACTGGGTCCTTGCTTCTGCAGCCTTCATTTTGGAATCCCAGCCGTGTTTCCACACGGCCGACTCCTATATATTGTGTTAGACCTGGTAAGACTGGGGACATCTCAGGGAAGGCTGGCCTCCTTCTCTGTGCCCCTCTATCCCCAAGCTACCTCTTCTAGAAAGCATCATAGTGCATTATAGTAAAACCACTTCCTGGAGGTGAGGCTTTGCTCCTAAATGTCTTTGATGGATCACAGAACCATGGCTCTTTTTGTCTGGACCAGGGACTAGGGAGAATGGGAGTCCTGGATGAGGTTGCAAACTCAGGCCTCTGGGTTATCCCTCAGAGTCCTGCTGAGCCTGGGAGAGACCAAAGCAGGATATCCCTACCTGGCCCCACCCACATGGGGGAGGGGGTTAACCTAAGCTGGGGGTGGAGCCGCAGCTGTGCTCCGGAGCTGATGATGCCTCTGTGTGCCAGGAAATGACTTGGAGATGCTCTGTCAAGCACAAGATATAAATTGCAGGCGGTTTTTAAACGTTTGGAGAGATTGCTTTTTGAGTGGCAACCTGCATCTGTGCGTATCGGAGGGGGCGGGGCAGAGGTTCCGTTACTTTTCTCTATTTGTTCTCTTCCCTGGGGCTTAGTTCCTTCTTAGCTTGGCCGGGTCGTAAGAGGTAGAGTGCTGTGGGAGTGGTGAAGGCTGACCGTGGAAGCTGAGCAAGAGGCTGGTAGGCGCTGTCCAGAGCGCTAGTGGACAGGCCCGTGGGCAGTGCAGCAGGCCTAGCTGGTGGTGGGCCAAAAAGCCCTTTCCCTATTCTTGACGGGCTCAGGGACCCACCCACCGATGCTTCCCAGTACTTCTGGCTTCTAGACTCTTGATTTTATTGCATTTCTCTTCATTTCAGCCGGCACATCAGATCCCATGGAGGCCCCAGCATGGCTTAATTACCCTTGTTTTCTAGACCTTTAGGGCCATAGGCCCTTGGGTCTCCTGGGGCACGAGATGGCCGAGAGACCATCTGTCAATGCTGATGATTGCAATGGGGTCAACTGCTGACCCCAGAAGCAATAATTCACCTGTCCCTTCATTCATTCACAGTGGAACTGTTTTGAGTGGTTACTCCATGCTCAGTATGGGTTGGAACTGGAAATATGAGGTGTGTGTGTGTGTGTGTGTGTGTGTGTGAAATGAAATAGGGTCTACCTTAGCAGAGTTCACGTGAAAATTTCTGTCTTAGTTCGGCATCTTCTTCCTCCCTCCCCCCAATCCCGTTACCTCCTGATTCACAGTGGACCCTCACTGACTACACACCCAGTCTAGCCTTGCTTTCTGGTACAGTAATAGAGGATCCTCACTTCTACATCCAGAGAGGAACAGGGGAAGGAGGGTAGAGTTGAGAATCTGCAGTCAAACCAACAGAGAACAGGCTTGTCAGGAGTGAGGGCTTCTCTCCTTGTTGGGAAGCAGCTAGCTGCTGTCCTTGTGCGAGAGGACCTGACCCGGGGCACAGGCTGGGCTGGCCACTGAGTTGGAGGTAGTGGCTCCTGGGCTTGCAGGAACTGGACTGGGTTGGGCTCAAGGCAACTGCCACACGACTTCCACCCCTGGCTTGGGAAAGGAGCCTGCAGTTCCTCACCATGGTTGGGAGGATTCCCAGGGGACCTGGCCTTCCCACTGCATGCAGGAAGCTGGTTACAGTTTGAGTTAATGCTCCTTAGAAGGAGCCGATGGGTCCCTCAGGGGCCTTTCAGGGGATTACAGATTGCATTCAAACCCATCCACCCTGGAGAGGGGAGGGAGGCGAGCTCACTGCATCAGCTGTCTGAGTCTAGAAGCTAGGACATGGATCAGGCTTGAGTTAGCCTAGAATGAGAATAGGGGACACAGAGGGAGAGCAGTGTAGAGGCCATAAACATAACACTCACCCAGCCCCTCAACTCCACCAGTCAGGTGGGCATGTTATCATGCTCCTGTGACACATGACCAGACACACACAACAGAGGGGAAGGCATGAGGTCACATCTGTGGGAGTGCTGAAATTTGAACTCAGGAGGCCTGGCTCTCAGAGAAGCAGTGCTGTCCACTGAGCTACATGTTTAAACCAGAGAATGGCACTTGGAGCTACAAGTGAATGAATCTAACTAGAGGGTAGTGTGGAGACCAGGCCTGGAGACATGTGCCAGTTGGAGCTTATACTGCCTCAGAAAATAATTCCTGGCCGTGGTGTCCAGTGGCTTCAGGGGAGGGGTGGGACTCAGATCTCTGGCACCCGTCCCCTATCTCAGGTTGCAGGCTCTGAGGGATGTTCTGTTGCTACCCACTTGGCCACACTTGCCTGCATACCAGCCTCTCTTCCTGAATAGACACCACGGCAGAGACTGCTTATGGGATATTTTGGGAGGGGACATTCAGGGCTAGGATGGATCTGCTCTGGGCTGAGGGAGATGTAGAGGGGCTGGTTGCAGCAACGGAAGCGATGTCATGAGCTACACACACATTCAGATTGGACATCAACTTGGGCTGTGGGATATTTCTGAAGTTCCTAACCTGGAGACAGAGGGAAGCGATATGGATGTAACTCAGAGATAATCAAAAGCCATTATCCTAGAACCCAAGGAACACAGCCCCCTGTCTCTGGGGGTCTTGGGTAACTGAAGTGCCTGGATACTTTCTGTCTTGGACATCAATTGGCGGTCCATAAGATTCACTTAGGCTGTACAGAAACTCCAAAGTTCTTTTATCTCAGCCTCCTGGGATTATGTCAAAGTTCAAGGGTCTCTCTCAGAGGCAGAAAGTGTGGCTCCTTGGCTCCTGGAGGAATGTTATGAATAATTCAAGGCTCTGTTAGGTACTCCCTTTTGTAGATATACTCTGGCTCTTGGCGTGGGCCCTGGCTGATTTGTTGATTATCTCAACAGGGAAGGCTCCTGCCCTTTCTCTCACCTGGACAGGGAGTAAGGATCCCTTTCTCTGTGCTTCTGGGACCTCATCCCACAGTCGTGGCTTTGATGGAGGTAGCCTAACCAATGAAAAACTGCAAGTTACAACTTCTGATATGGAAACAAAGGACAACATTCCATGTCTCCTCCTGTCCTTTTAAAGTTGGTCTCCACAGTTTATTGACCCACTTTGGGTAATAGGTCTATTTTAAATGGCCAGTTTTAGGCATTAAATGGGTCTTAATTACAAAATTAGAATGTGCAGCCTCAGATTAGACTCCACATTTCTCTGAGTGGTGGTGGCGCAAGCAGGCAGATCGCTTGAGTTTGAGACCAGCCTGGTCTACAGAGTGAGTTTGAAGACAGCCCAGACTACACATAGAATTCCTGTCTTGAAAAACCAAAAATAAACAAATAAATAAAATTCACATTTCAAGTATGCTTCAATGTTGACTCTTACTTTCCTTAGGCCAGAACAGCTGACAATTTGTAGGGGACATGGGATGTGACTGCTCTGGGGACAGGACGTTGGGGTAGTGACAGCCCTTTTCAGTTGGGTCTGGATTGGGTTTTGCATTCCCAGGGTTGGCTGGCAGCAACTCCCTCCTCCCAGCTTCTGGTCTCCCGGGATTCTCTCCACGTGCACTCTTACATTTTCTGGCAGTCAGTTCCCTTGCTCAATACTTCAAGTCATGGCCAGTTGCTTTCTCTCATTGGCTCTGCCTTATATACTTACTCAGTCTCTGTCCACATAGACTCCGGGTGTATAGCCACCCTCAGGGCAGGCTCCTCCTGCTCCAGGATCGTCAGATAGAAATCCCAGATAGAAATCAGACCAGGGTGGAAGCTTGGCCTTAGCAGGCAGCAGCTATCGTATTTTGGTGCCTGGCTCCTTGTTCATGTATGTAATGGAAAATTCTTCTTGTTGGGTTGCCGATGGGTGTCTAGTGATGGTCAAGTCCGGCTCAGAGGTTCCATTCTTGCCCAGGCTGTTAGATAGTAAAATAGAGTTTTCCTTAGGGAAAGGACAATCAGAGCTAACTGAGATATTGAATCTCAGCTCCATCCTAAATGAGCTACATGACCTTGATAGCTGACTTAACCAGTTCTGTCAGTGGTAAAACGGAGACGCCAGTACTGCCTTATAGATGGCTGAGAAGAATGAATGATGGAACCAAAGCACATGGAGCAGGGTGCCCAGTTCACGTGAGCATCGAGTGACAGTGGCTCATTGTTCTCCTTACCCATAGACTCTGGACCTTGGGGGTGGAGAGTCAGCACTGAGATCACTCAGGGGAGTGGGGGTGGGGCTAGAGTGAGGGGTTAGCTTTCTAGCTCACGGCTTATGACCCTGAGGAGAATCTCTTAACCTCTTGTGAGCCTCAGTTTCCACCTTGCAAAGTGGGCCTTTCAGGAATGTTTTGTGTCTCGGGGCTGCCGGGTGGATTTATTGAGATAACCTGTGATGCTTGGAGCGTGTGGTTTAGTTTATGGAAGGCAGTTGATAAAAGATAGCCACTGTCTCTTATTACTGATGGGAGACAGACTTCCCCTAGCGGGCTAAGAGGCATCCAAGATCTCACAATACTCTTTTAAATCAGTCACCCCTCCCTGGCTTATCTGTTCCACTTTAATCACCCAAGAAACAGTGGAGGGACCTAGATATTCCCAGGAAGCCCTTGATTTATAATTACTGTTCCTCTCAGGCAGTAATTTCTCCCCCACCAACCCCATCCTGGTCTGGCGTGCTGGAACACAGTTAGCTCTCCATTGTCAGAGCTGGGAACTTCAGTATCAAATTAAATGCAAACAGATGGATCTTGCTCATCTGTGTTTTTTTCTCGAGTCCCTCAGCCGTCCTGGAAAATACAGGGCAGCGGCGAGGACATCTCTGGGCCGCCTCGCTAATGAGCAAGCTCATTTTCCTTGTCCTCCTCCTGCCACAAGGAGAGAAGGATTGTTTCTCTGTTTGGCAAGCCAGTATCAATATTTCCAGAGTGAAGCAATGAAGAAAATGGCCCCAGGCTTGGACAGTGATTGAGGCTGCTGGAGGATAGCTGGACAGGGGGCTTTCTTCCTTTCTGGTCTTTCCTCTATTCCGTGTTCCCCAGTCCAGTGGAAAGCCAGGCTAGGGACCCTCTAGCTGGAAAATCATCCTCCTCTCCTTCTCCATAGACTGCCTTGCCCATCTTCTGTCAGAGGGAGGCCCAGGCTGAGCACAGAATGTGCCCAAGTTCACAGGGTAAGGATAGGTTGGGACTGCCTGGCTTATTTCTTTCACACTTGCCCATGTGTGCTGGTTTGAATGAAAATGAGCCCCATAGACTCTTATGGGGTAGCATTCTTAGAGATGTGGCCTTGTTGGAGTAGGTGTTGAAAGGGTGTCATTAGGGGTGGGCTTTGAGGTTTCAGAAGGTCAAGCCAGGCCTAGGGTCTCTCTCTTCCTGCTGCCTGTGGATCCAGATGTAGAACTCTCGGCTCCTCTCCAGCACCATGTCTGCCATGCTCCCTGCCATGCTGATAATGGACTAAACCTCTGAACTGTAAACCAGCCTCAATGAAATGTTTTCCTATATAAGAATTGCCATGGTCGTGGTGTCTCTTCACAGCAGTGGAAACTCTAACTAAGACACCATGATGCTACAAAGCTATACAGTCTTTTAGGAAGTAAAATCTCAAGTCAAAATATACAACAGACAAAACAGAGGTACGTAGGACCAAATAAGGCCATCAAGAATGACAGAGGCAGGAGCTCAGTCCAGGAGCCTCATGATCACGTGGGCATTTGAAATGCCTTTAAGGAGCCTTGGGCCTCTATGGCATGTGTCTTGACAATCCCTACAGAAAGTTCTTCTTATTCTGATGCCTCTTATCTGTGTCTGGGAAGGAAAATTCACAAATCTGGAACTTGGATGTTTCTAAATTTGCTAGATATTTGGGGTCCTGGATTGTTGGCCATCTTTGTACTGTGAGGATCAAGTAAGAAGGGAAGGAGAAGCCACCCTTTAATTTCAGGAGAGGCAGTTAGACAGAGAACAGACTCTGAGCTTTTGGGTATGCCTCACTCCAGTCGAGCCTGCTTCATGTTTGCCCTGGGCTGCAGTGACAGCCAGCCTACAAGGGCTACCCTTCTCCTCTGTATCACAAGGAAAAGGCCCAGGGTTCTTTGCCCCCAGCTGTCTGTGTTCACTGGGAGGACGACTGATTAACCAAGATGTTTACTGAAAACAGAGCATCCTCGGCCCTAGGACAGGGACATCGGCATTGTGACCCATTGTGGTGTTGGAAGACCCAGTGAGGTGGGAGGCTTGCAGGTGACAGATGAGGCTCGCGGCTCCAGTGTTCCGTATGCACTGCTCCTTAACTTCCTACGTTCATTTTTTATTCAACAAATGTCGATGTGAAATCCTGGGCCCTGGCTGGTTGCCAAGGATACGCACTGGCTGGGAGGGCTGCTGGGTGCAAAGGGCAGGGCTGCATGGGATTCGCAGGGTCTCTGCTCCCACGGATGGGATGCTGTGTTGGCTGCAGTGCTTTCTCCTCTGGGGGATTTCTCCTCTGCTTTCTATGGCCGATCTATCTATCTATCTATCTACCTACCTATCATCTATCTATCTATCTATCTATCTATCTCTCTATCTGCAAGAAGTTATCTTCCAAAAAAGAATGACGAGTGATTACCAGGGCTGGGGACATCCTGCTGTCGAGACTGTCTTAACTCCCGAGAGCCTCATGACTCTAATCACACCCACTTGGCAGCTGAAATGATGGAGCAGTTGGTCCTCGATGCTCCTGTTGCCACAGAGTTTCTGTAAATTCCAGCACACAAGGAAGAAGGGAATGGGCCTTGAGGAATTGGGTGGAACGCTGACTTGACCTTTTATCCCTCCCTGCCACACAGTTTCAACACATATTTGTATATGGTGGCTAGAGGTGAACTTTTTCATCATACAGAAAAGGGAAACTGAGACCCTCATAGGGCTAGGCCTGATTAAGGTCTCTCAGCTAGCTAGTAGCAGAGCTCGAGTCTACATTTGGGTCTCTGGATCTTGTCCTTGGCTGCATCTGGCAAACCGGAGCATCATTTGGCCGTGTGAGACATCTTCCCCATCTTTGCTCTCCTGAGGTGGAGGTCAGGCGCTAGGGTGGACTGATCTCCACTGGGCTGAGGCGGGTGTGCACTGTGGAATGCAGGGAAGAAACGGCTCACTTCAGAGGCAGCCACTAGCTCAGATGTATCTTCTAACTTCCTCAAGTTTCAGGCCACACAATTAAGGCCTTGCTAATAAGCCATCAGTCTTTGTCCCGCAAAGAGCTAGGCAGGCCTCCCTCCTCCTTTGGGAGGGGATCAATGCCTTATCTCAGCTGGGCCTGTGTGCTGGGAAGGAGGGAAATGAAAGCACTTAATTAAGGCGCAGAGGAGCGGAAAGGGAACTGGGCCACGCCAGCCGAATCATCTCTGGGTCCCAGTATTCCCCCCCTGCCCCGCTCCCCCCAAGACATCATGCAGCGTCCGGGGAGACTGCTTGCTTAGGGGGCCTACTCAGGCCATAGCTCTGTGTGGGGGAACTCAGGATGAGAAGGTGAAGATCAGAGACTCTCAGAGCTTGTCCCCACTGAAGCCATCCGACTTTTCCCTGCCTAGCCCACCCCACCACCGATCGGGCCTGGCCCTGGCTGTGGGCAGTGAGCTGGAACCTCGAGCTGAGGGAACTCTGCCATCCCGGGCATGGATTTCGTGTTCTTTCAGGTAAGAAAAGCTTTCTTGGCCTCGCTTTCCCTTGTGAATGGAATGCTTCTTCGTGCTTCAGCGGGGAAGGGGCTGTGTGTGCTCACCCATCTCCATTTCCGCTCTTGGTCTTAAATGTAGAATGCTTTCCGTAGGCCCCGTGCTTGAGCACGTGATCACCAGATGGTGGCGCTGTTTTTCGAGGCTGTGAACTATTTAATAGGTAGTGGTGCACGCCTTTAATCCCAGCACTTGAGAGGCAGAGGCAGGCGGATTTCTGAGTCTGAGGCCAGCCTGGTCTCCAGAGTGAGTTCCAGGACAGCCAGGGCTACACAGAGAAACTCTGTCTTGAAACAAACAAACAACAAACAAACAAACAACAACAACAACAACAAAAGGTAGGGCCTGGCAGGGAGAGGTGATGATGGCCTTGGCTCCTAGAACTTTGCAAAGTTGGAAGACTCAGTAACCAGAACCCTCTGTCTCCCTCTCTCATGTGAGCCTCCGTCCTCTGCGGGCCTGGCTGGTGACATGCGCCATCTCTTGTCTGTTGCATCTATTGTCCTTACCTGTGCCAAATTATCTGCCTTCAGAAGCCCCACCGCTGCCTCAGACCTAGGAGAATCCCCACCACTGGGGCTCCTATTTAACTCTAGCCTTTCACTTTCACCCCGGGACAGCAGGGGGCACCTTCTTAGTTCTGTGCCTGCCATAGCCCTGCCTGCATAGGGAGGGCAGATAGTAGAGGATCCCTAGAAATCCTGTTCAGCTTCCCTGATTCTGCACCCATCCCCCCCAAGCAATTTCAACACAGCAGGAATGGAGGTTGGAAGGCATTTTTTTTTGTACAGTGGTCACACCCAGCATCGCCCTGCTTCTTCAACACCTAAAAGGGTCAGGAGTAGAGGGACTGAACAGGTTCTCTTCCTTTAAGCATGCTAGGCAAGTGCTCGGCCACTGAGCCACATCCTCAGCCTGATAGCTTGAAATCAACTCGGGTAAGAATATTTACACCAGGGCCATTGGTAAGTGCTACAGATGACCACTCATGGTCTCATCTGTTTTCCAGCACACTGCTGAAGCGGGCAAAACTCACCCTGCGGGTGATCCTTTATTAATGAGCTCAGGCATCACTGGGTAAACTTTCTTCCTTTCTAGTCCCCAGTTGACAAATCAGAGGCTTGCTCCACGAGGACGCTCTCCTCCGTGGCATGGCCGAGCCTCTGCTCGCACAGTGATGGCTAGCCAGTGGATACATCCTTGTATTGGATTTCTGTCTTCTCCAGTTTATTTGCTCTGACCACGACTCTTATTTCTGTGGACACACACTCTCCCTAGGCTATCTCTTTGCAAGCTATGGTCCCAGCGCAATCCTGGACTCTCCCCTTCAGTGCAGGCTATGCCTGCCTTCCCCCGCCCAGAGTGAACCCCTTCTGTGCTTTCCTTCTTTTAGTTTTTCTAGTTCTGTGTCCAGGTGTGACTGTACAGAGTCTCCCCCTAGCAACCACCCTGGTTTGCTTTCGAGCACCTTCAGTGGGTGTGGAAAGGGTGTAATAATAGTCAGTTGATTTAGGGGGTAAAAGGAACGTTTGTGTGGTCTGAGTATCCCCTGTAAGTCTGTGGCCTGATACTCTCACTACTTCCCTCTCAGTCTGATTTAGTTTTCATTTGCAAGTGTGACCTCCACCCGTGTGGCCTCCTATGAACTGCATTTCTCTCGCCACTTCCCAGTTACTACTGCCTAGGAACCTTAGCACCCAGGCCTGGGCTATTTATCCTCAAGTCACCTTGGCTGCTCTTTCCTGAACATATATGTCTTCATTCCCAGTTTCTAACTCAAAGCTTGCTCAAACTTCACTCACTGACGTGTGATCTGTGACTCAGTTTCCTGTTTTGAGTGGACAAGTTAATTTCCTGTATTGTAATTACCGGAGCAGGTTTGGTGATAGCTGGAAAGATTTCTAGTGAACTGGATAGTGGACAGTAGCTATGGTGGGCCAGTGGTTATTGCTTTGAGGTAGATTTAAAAAAAAAAATCAGGTTGGGCAGAAGGGCAATCTTCTCTCTGTCTCTTTACTAAAGAACATCAGGATCAGAAGGCTTAGCAGGACAATTATTTATTAATCAGATGATCTTAGAGAGACTACATTATTCAGGAGCAAGCGCTGGCAGAAGAGGGAGCCAGAGAGGTTTGAAGAGGGCAAGTGACTCAGTGATGCTCCGTGGCTAGCTTTGAACGTGGAAGAGGCCGTGGACCAGGGAGTAGGGCTGGCCTTCAGAAGACAGAGATGGCCCTGGCCAACAAGGACAAGGACAAGAGGGCTTCAGCCCTGTAATTTGGCGACAGCCTGAATGTCTGTGGATGTGACTGTTCTCATTTCGATTTTAGCTCTACTCTAAGGAGAAGAGTCAGCTGAGCCTGGACTTCTTACCTGAGATAATAAATAGGTATTATTTTAAAAGGTGTTAAGTCCGTGGTCATTTGTTATGGCAGCCGTAGATTACCCTTGTTCTCATGGAGGGCTTTATGAGCACGAGGAAAAAAAAAATCTTCAAACAACTGAGATTTCAGGGCCTGCCTGTGGCAGCAGCCAGGGATAGGCACGCTGATGAATACAAGATCCATTAGCTACAAGCCTCTCTGTGGCCTGGAGGCAAAGAGAAGGAAAGGTTGGAAAGCATGTGAGGACCAGTTTCGGACTCTTGGAAAAGTTGACAGTCTCAGTGGGGATGGGTGTAGTATCAGTTCAGTGCTATAATGGAATGCCCAAGGCTGTGCATTTTATAAAGATAAGAGGTTTTAGAGATGGAAATTCCATCTCTATACTGGATCTGGTGAGGGACGTTGTGGTTAAATCACAGCATGTGTCAGAGAAGTGACCACACGGAAAAATAGGAAGCCAGGTAGTTGGGAAGGACCAGACTTATTTCTCTAGAACATCACACTTTAAGAACTAACTGGGGTTCCCTGAGAGCTACCTTAACTTCTTCCAAGGGTGTAGCTCCTCCCCCATCAATGGCATAATCCTCCACTAGGACCTACTTCTTTTGTATGTATGTGTGTATGTCTGTAGGTGTGTGTGGGTGAACATGCAGTGTGCATGGAGGCCAGAGGACAACCTCAGGTGTCATTCCTTGGCAATATCACCTGTTCTTTTGGGCAGGATCTCTTCCCTACCTGCTGCTTGCCTACTAGACTAGGTTGACTGGGCAGTGAGCCTGGGGGGGTGGCTTGTCTTTGTCTCCCCAGTGGCTGGGATTACAGATGCTTCCATGCCTGGTTTCCTTGTGTGAGTAATGGGGTCCAAACTCAGATCCTGAGGCTTGTGTGGCAAGCACTTCCCTAGCCTAGGGCCCTGCTTCTTAAAGGTCTTTCTACCTCCACACTGCCACTTGTCGTATAAAACCATATTCAGATTGCTGCAGCTACTCAGCTTGAGTTGGGCCACCATCTCCAGAGCCTCTGGAGGCAGGAAAGTGGGCGGAGAAGAGCCCTGCAGACAAGGAGAGGTCCGTGCCAAGCAGCACACCAGCCAGATCATGGCTGAGCCGAGACTGGAGCCTTAGCCTCCTCGTATGTGAGGCGTGGGTATGAGTGGGATGTTGCACACGGCCGTGCCCGTACCCCTGAGTGAGTGTGTGGGCACCACATGCCTGCTCATAGCTAGCTCCTCATCTCCAGCCCCTGGACCTCCAGGGTTAACGCTCCGCTCCGTCGCTGAGAAGTGCAGCCTCTTCACGTTGGTAATTGAAATCAATTTCTCAGCCTTATCTTTAGGAAACCTATATAGTGTAGACTGTAATCTGAAAGCCTGAGCCCGGGCAACTTTTAAATGAAAACTCTCTGCCCCGGGGAGGCTCGGGGGGGAGAGGAAGAAAGGGACAAGTGGCTCGCTTCTTGTCACAGTTTCTCAAGCACAAGTGGGTGGGGGTGGGGCTCTTGCATTTTCCTTTGGGCGGTTAGCTATGAGTGTGTGACAGTGTGCTGGAGGATCTGTGAGTACGTGTGTGGGTGAAGATGCGAGTGCTGGTGGGGTGGAGTAGTGTGCATCCATTTTGGTGATGGAGTTTGTACACGCATGTGGTGTGTGCACACGTGTGCACTTGTGCGTGAGCACACCCATGTGCACGCAAGACTGGACATGCGTGTAACGACCAGCTTTCTGTGTTTGTCTTTGCCCCTCAGCCTGGGAGCTTGTGCATGAGAGAGGCGGGCAACAGCTGTAAATATGTGTACAGGTGCACGGGATAATTCACAGGCTTGTAAGTGACCAGGACACTGAGACATGCGCATGGCACTCATTTCAGAGGGTGTCAGCTGGTGGGCCATCACCTCTGCATTTCTCCTGGTCCCAGAACAGCTACTTTCATTGCTACCTCCGGTGGCTTTACCACCTTGCCACTCACTCCTCAAGCCCTGCCTCTCATCTTTCCTGTACCCGTAAGAAGAACCAGCCTCCTATTGGCTACTCGAAAGGTGTCTCCATCATCCCCCCCCCCCACCGTTGTCTGCATTCTCCCCAGCTTCTCTAAGAAATGGCATGCCAGTGTGCAGGGAGCCTGGTTTGGCTCATTCTTCAGGCCTGGTCGCTGGGCATCCCCTATTGGTCTCTGTGAAGGCTGGGAACGAGGCAGGAGGGTGCTGAGACCTCTCCCTGAAGCCTCAAGGTAGGACAGAGAGCAGGTGCATACTCCCTTGTCACAGCCCATGAGGGTGAGGGCAGCTCCTCCTCTTGTTCTTGACCCCTACCCCAGCAGAGGATCCCCACTCTCCTTGAAGCCCCATGGATTTCTCATTTGAAGTCAATCAGCCTTGAAATCCTTGCCTGTCCTGCAGAGTAATTGTGGAGCTGGTAATCAATGCCAGACACTCAGTGGCCCAGGGTGGGGGTGATGGAGGCACAGCTTTCCCTGGGCTCTAGCAAAGCCTGGAAGAGAGAGTGACAGCAGGATCAGAGGGGCCCAGCTCAGAAGCAGTCTTATCCCATCTGGGGCTCAGGCCTCCAGTTCAGATGAGGACAGACTGGGAAGGAGGCAAGAGGACAGACTGGGAAGGAGGCAAGAGGACAGACTGGGAAGGAGGCAAGAGGACAGACTGGGAGAGAGGCAGAAGGACAGATTGGGAGAGAGACAGAAGGACAGACTGGGAGGGAGGCAGAAGGACAGACTGGGAGGGAGGCAGAAGGACAGACTGGGAGGGAGGCAGAAGGACAGACTGGGAGAGAGGCAGGAGGACCTTCTGGAGATTGCCTTCCGGGACAGAGTGGTCACAACAGCAGACGGAACATGCACCTTGCTGGCCTAGGGACAAGCAGGAAGTTGTGGGTGGATACAAAGTCCACCACATGGAAAGCTAGAGAAGCAGCTTTGGGTTTATGATGACTCGTCATTTGCTATGGAGGGTCTGAGACCCACACCTCTACCTGCTCACTTACCTCAGTTCCCAGAGGATCCCTGGACCAAATGGCACTGTTCTGGTAAGTGGCAGAGATGCTGGTGTATCAGCAATGGTGGCAGCAGCTATGGGTTGAGTCGAGGTGATAATGCTGAGGAGAGGAATGAGGAGCTGGGGAATTGGGTGATTTGAGGAAGCATGGGGGTGACTGGGGAGGGGAGGCTGAGGTGGGATAGGGTGGCTGAGGCAGTGGAGATGACTGGGGAGTGGGGAAGTACTTGATGGTGACGATAGCTGCTGGGTAAGTGGAGGGCTCTGGTCGTGCCAGGGACAATGACGGCGGCGGAGAGCAGAGCAGGAGAGAGCAGAGGATGAGGACTTCGGGAAGGAAATCAGAGGTAGGGTGTGGATTCAAGGCCATGTGGGACCAAGGGGGCACAAGCTACAGGAATGGAGAAGAGAGTTGGATTCAGAGCTGAGACATTCAGGGGTGGTAGTGGTAGTGGCTGAGGCAGACCTGATTTGGCTGGGTGGGTGAGCTGCAGATGTCTTAAAAATGCCCAGTCACTAAAGTTGGGCAGTGGGTCACCTTCTCAGTGGCCATGTGTGTTGTAGGGAAGCTCAGATCCCCAAGGGGTTGGAAGAGCCAAGAAGTAGTAGTAAGTGGTTAAGGACGGACAGATACAGCTGGGGACGGGGATGTTCTGAGGAACATGGGTGGCTCAGGACAGAGGGCACAGGAAGTGGGAGCAGATGTAGCAGACTGATGGCTGCCACTGTGCACCCTGGGCAGGGGTACAATGGCACAGAGACATAGAAAAACAGAGAGGGGGTAGGCAAGATGGCTCAATGAGTAAAGGTGCTTGCCCCCAAGTCGGATGACCTGACTTCAATCTGCAGGACCTACACAGTAAGAAAGGAGAGAACTCTCTCTCACAAGTTGTCCTCTGATCTTTGCAACCATGCTCTGACATGTGCACCCCCCTCACAAATAAATAAATGTAATAAAAATGTTTTAGAGAAAAATGGATGGAAGGAGGGGAAAGGAACAGATGAAAAGACACTCAGAGAGGGAAGGCACACACACACACACACAC
>JADRCD010214434.1:0-18788 GCA_019843815.1 Montemys delectorum | reverse complement strand
AGTGTACTGGCAGCAGGTATGTGGTGGAGGATTGCAAATTCGATCATTGATAGGAGTGAGGGACCTCGGCCTTGTGAGGGTTTTGTGCCCCAGTGTGGGGGAATGCCAGGGCCAATGGGTGGGAGAGGGTGGGGGGACAGGCATTGGGAGGGGGGAGGCAGAAGGGGTTTGTTCTTGTGTTTGTTTGTTTGTTTGTTTGTTTGTTTGTGTTGGAGGGGAAAATGGGAGAGGGAAAGTGTACATGTGAATGAAGAAAATACCTAATTTAAAAAAAAAAAAAAAAAAGACTTATGGTCTCCCTTAGGATCAAAATCACAAATGAGGGCTGGAGAGATGACTCAATCGCTAGGAGTATATACTAAATAGTCATGAGGAATGGAGTGCATGTACCAACAACCATATATCAAGTTGGGAATGGGTCTAAGTATGCCCTTTCCATCATTGAAAGAGTTAGAAACGAGATCATCAGGGCTTGTGCGCTGCTAGCACAGCCGAAAAGCACAAATTCCTGGTTCAACAAGAGGCATTGCCTCAGAGAAATAAAGAAAAGAGTGGCAGAGGATGTACAATGTACATTCACACCTGTATTCTCATCAGCACAGATATACCGCAGTCACACACATGGGCACACACAAGAGCACACACACACACAAATACATACACACATTAAATACAAAAATGACAAACAAACAATATGAATGAGAGTTTTTGTTCAGGAAAAGTCAGGAAAGAGATTTGGTTTTCTATCTAGATTCTGAGTCATCATCTCCATGTAAATGTCTGGTAGTTCAGGAAGGCAGGGTCTCTGTACTTCAACATTAAGAACAGTATTGCTATATGACTTTAAAGAAAAGTAAGGGAATAAACTTTTGTCTGCTGTTTTGTTGGAGCCAAGTATTTAAGAGAAGGGAGAAAGAAGAGATAAGTACTGACCCTTTCAAAATGGAAGATTAATTTTAAACTTAAAAGTATGTTCCTATTACCTATTGTCTTTGCATATATGAATAAAACCTTTTTTCAAAAGCAAAAAAAAAAAAAAAAAAAAAAAGAAAAACAGTATTGTCTTTGGAACTACTGGTTCAAGCTTCCATCTGAGATTTTTTCACCACCTCAGGGTGCTATGAGGCTTTGGTCTAGTCTTCCAGCCTTCCATGCACACCCGTGTGGTCTGGGAGCAGCATCTCACCCTTTCATCTGCCTTCCACTCACTCATTTATAGAGTTTCCTCTTATAGGGTAATTCCTTTAGCTCAAGTTTAAAAGCATAAAGAGCTCAGAGAGCTAATGAGTACAGCTGGGGACAAAGTGGGAATAAGGGACTTGGCTTTTTGAAAACCTGATTTCTCTCTGTTTATTCTGGTTATTACCTTCAAAATCGAGACCCAGTTAGTACAGAGAACCACAACAGGGCCAACATTTGAGGGACCATGGAGTGCTCAGCCCTAAATGGGATATTCAGATCACACCCCTGTTTGCCACACTCAGAGATCATCATGGAAGAGGAAAGATTGTAAGAGCCAGAAGGAGTTGATGTCTCCCTCAAGACTGTATATATTCTGGACATAGTGCAGTTGTACACATGAAGTCACAGCTGTGACTATTTGTACAAGACCAAGTTGGTCATATTGCGGCATGGATGCAGGAGGGGCTCTTGAAGTTCCACTTGTTGCTCAGGGGGTACTGGCATTGAGGAGCTACTGGCAATTGGCTGATTGGCATGGACTGTGAGTTGTGGCCCCAGTGACTGCACATACAGGCTGCACTAAGTGGACTCAAAGGGCTTTAAAAAACAAACATGAAGTTAGGAGCGAAACATAGTGGAAGGGAATAAGGAAGGGATTGAATGGGAGGGAAGAAGCATAAATGTGATTGAAACAAATCCACCGTGTATATGATGCACAGAGTTCTCAAACAATTAGAAATATTTAAAACAAAGATCATAATGCACCTGCTGTTTTAATTGAGTCAGACAGTTTTAAAAGTCTTTATGTGGATTTTTCCTATCCACAAATTTTAATGATTTCTGGAACTTTAAATCCAAACCAATCCTGTTCCAAGTGAGTGTATTGTAATTGTTTCCTTCCATTCTGCCATTCATTGTCCTGGCAATGGCTTTCATCCATCAGAAGTGCCCAGTACCAATGGAATATAGTTATGTCTGGCTTCTATTTACAGATTCTTTTGGTATAGTCCAAAGTTGAACAACCCAGGGTCGCATAAATGCTCTCTTACATCTTTCTGTAGTTTCTATACTTTCACACTTTAAATGTTTACACTTATTATCTATCTTTTGTTAGCTTTTGTGAGAGGAGTAAGGTCTATAAAGAGGCCCTAACACCCTTTCTTGGTAAACACAGCCCTTCCCCATTAACTAGCCTGAGTTTTGTTGACAGATAACTTGGCAATATGTGTGTTAGTCCATTTATGGACTCTTTATTTTTTCCATTGATTTACGTGTCTGTTTCCTCCTCAATGTTACATTTTTCTTGGTTATTGCAGCATTATATTAAGTATTGAAATTAGATAGTCCTCAGACTCAACTCTCTTCGGTATTCTTTTAGCTTTTACAGATATTTTCTTTATTCACTTCAAAACTGGCTCTAGGGTATCTCCAAGAATCACTAGGATTTTTACTGAGAAAGCATTGAATGTATAGAGCACACTGAAAAGGTTTGTCATCTAGCCAGAGCTCCCAACGAGGGACTGAACTGACTGGCAACTGTCCCACCAGCCTTCATTGAGACATCCCTCCATAGCCTCTCCCAGGGGTTTCCAGTAAGATCAACCAGCACGGGAGTGATGTCTTCTTAACGAAAACTTTATAGCTCTCTTCTCTCCTTGGCTCAGTTCTCTATTCTCTCAGTGTTTTAAAGAATCACCTCCCAAATAAATTATGTATACTCAAATGCTCAGTTTAGGGGGTCACTTTTGGGGGATCCAAAAACTACAGAGACTCCAGCATTGCTGCACACTGAGCATTGGTAATCGGAACATTTCAGATCTGAAGTGCAAAAGGGAAACTAGTGGAATGGCAATATGATTTCACAAGTGGTTCCCTATGTGATCTCCTGGGACAAGTCCCAATCAGAACCGGTGCATGCAGAGAACCTTGCACTGTCGAATCTCCTCTAGTCTGTGCATTGCACCAACTGTGTGAGGTCTGAGACACTTCTGATGTCAAGTACTTCCTTGGCCAAGGAAAGGCTCAGCTGGTGGCATCTGTCACCAAACCTCATGACCTGGGTTCTAGATCTCTAGAACCTACTTGATGGAGGGAGAGAGGTAACTCTCATAGGTTATTCCCTAACTTACACACACACACACACACATACACACACACACACACACACACACACACACACACGTACAATTAAGAAAAGATATATACTTAACTCAGGCTCCAATTGAACAGCTCTATAATCTAAAAACCCTACTTTCCAAAGCAGGGTTGGTCCTAACCAAAAATCAAGGCATATAGAAAATAAATAACTTATTTCCTACCTTGAACATTCAAATTTGTTTCTTAAGGTGTAAAACACACATATCCCTCAAGCTTTCTATTCCTCAGAAGAAGAAGAAAAAAGATGCTAAAGTGAAATGCACTTAAGTTTAACAAGCATTAATGTGCCAGGGCTTATTAGAATCAGGCTAAAAATTAAAAGACATGCTGTGGTTTCACTTATTTTTCCATAATTTTGAAATAAAAAGGCAATATAGAGCGGAAAGTTAGGGAGGAGAGAATACATGGTACTGAGAGGACTATCTTCATTTTAAATAGCCTCAAAATCATGTCACACATGCCGAGTACAGCAAAATGTACTAGACATTTGTTGGAAGTAAAAATTCCTCTGGGACTTCCTAGCTTGAAGGGAGAAAATGGCGTCATAAAGGAGTGATGTAGACACAGATCTTTGCCCCGCCAGAAATCTTCTTTCATTTGCATTACAGCAGAGCCTCAGTCAGCTGCAAAAACAACGTCTGTAATAGGATATTTATTTTTGCTGAAATGGAGCTGCTACTCTGCCCTTTCAGATTTTGCATCCTTTCAAAGCACCCAGAGCACCTTTTGTCCTTGGGAGCATGTTGACGGTGAATGCAACATCTTTACTTCTACAATATGATTTTTCTTCAACATGCCAAGCCAGAATCAGAAGAGCAGCCATCCAGCTTTTGGAAGGAAAGCCAGAAATGATTTAATTAAGTTTATTAGACTGCCTTTAAATATGTAGTATGAGCCCTATGGAAGGTCAGTCGGTGCTTGCTTTGCTGTCCTTGGTGGGACAGAATGGGCAGGCGACCACAGAAGTGCTTTGTTTTCTATCTCATGTATTCAAACAATTGAAAGCCTGTCTCTGGGGGAGACCTGATATCATAAATAGGTATTATGTTCAGCTTTTTTCATCGATGAAAACATTATGTGAACGTACTGAACTCAGTCAATACCACCGTGTCCTTCTTCCCCCGCACAGCAAAAATTCACAGAAGAGAGGCTAGAGGAGTGATTGCTCCACCATGTTTCCATCTCACATTCCCTTAACTGTTAGGTCTACTCATAGGACACTTAAATGATGTCTTCTTTGGAAGGTCACCAAGGACGTGACGTCCTCTAACCCAATAATGAATACTTTTGAGCTTCCACGAATTATGCAATCAGACATGCCTTGCTTAAGCATGCCTTCCATTTAAAAGCTTTATATTTTCTTGTCTTTTGCAGGTATGATTCTGGAAATTTCTTTTCTCTCTCTCTCTCTCTCTCTCTCTCTCTCTCTCTCTCTCTCTCGTTCATTTGGTGTGTGTGTGTGTGTGTGTGTGTGTGTGTGTGTGTGTGTATCTTTTAGGTCCTTTGTGTTATTGCTACAATTTTTCCCCAGACTTCCATTTTTTATATTCTTTTTCTCCCAGAAAGCACCAATTGATTTATTTACAGCTATCTGATGGCTGGATCTTTGGCAACAACCCTGAGTATCAATTACGTTCCACTGGATGATCTCACACTGAGGAGTGTTTGGGCAGCATAGATTGGGCTCAGTGGGTTATATAAAAGGAGTGCTCCCCCAAATAAAACATAGAAAGAGGACACAGAATAAGGAGATGTGGAGGTATATGTAGGAAGAGTTAGGAGGAGGCATTGGGAGGTGAAAATGGTCAAAGACACTGTATGCATGAAAGTCTCAAAGAATTCATAAAGGAATAGAATTGAAGACTTAGAAATAAACCCCCATACATATGGACACTTGATCTTTGACCAAAAAAGCCAAAATCATATAGTAGAAAAAAAGAAAGCATCTTCAACAAATAGTCTTAGTTTAACTAGAGGACTGCATGTAGAAGAATGCAAGTTGATCCATCATCTTATACAAAGTTCAAGTCCAAGTGGATAAGGACCTACACACACAACCAGATAAAATGAATCTAATAGAAGAGAAGGTGGGAAATACCTTTGAATGCATTGCCACAAGAGAAAATTCCCTGGACAGATCACCAATAGTTCAGGCTCTAAGATCAACAATTTATCAATGGGACGTCATGAAACTGAAAGGCTTCTGTCAGGCAAAGGACACTGTCAAGACAAAACAGCAACCTACAGATTGAGAAAGAGCTTTACCAACCCTACATCTGACAGAGGGCTAATATGATACATACATACATACATACATACATACATACACACATACATACATACATATATAAATATACATATATATGTACATATACACATATATGCATGTGTATATATGTGTATATGTACATATACATATGTGTGTGTGTGTGTGTGTGTGTGTGTGTGTGTGTGAAATAACCAAATTTAAAAATGGACTACAGAGCTAAACAGACTTCTCAATTGAGGAATCTTGAATGACCAAGAAACATTTAAAGAAGTGTTTAGCATCCTTAGACATCAGGAAAATGCAAATCAAAATGACCCTACGATTCCACTTTACACCAATCAAAATGGCTAAGATAAAAACTCAGACAACAGCAAATGCTGAAGAGGATGTGGAGAAAGATGACCATCCCTCCTTTGCCAATGGGAGTGCAAAGTTGTATAACCACTCTGGGAATCAATCAGGAGTTTCCTCAGAAAATTGGAAATAGTCTTACCTGAAGACCCAGCTATACCACTCCTGGACATATACACAAAGGATGCTTTACCGTATCACAAGGATATGTGCTCTGCTCTGTTTATAGCAGCCTTAATTAAAATAGCCAGAAGCTGGAAACAATCCAGATGTCCCTCAACTAAAGAACGGATACAGAAAATGTGGTTCATTTACACAATGGAATAATTCTCAGCTATTAAAAAAAAGAGGACATTATGAATTTTGCAGGCAAATGGATGGAACTAGAAAATATTATCCTGTTTGAATTAACCCAGACCCAAAAGGACATATATGGAATGTACTCACTGATAAGTGAATATTAGCCAAAAAGTTCAGAATACCTATGATACACTCCTTAGATCATATGAAGCTTGACAAGAAGGAAGGCCCAAGTGTGGATGTTTCAATTCCACTTAGAAGAAGGAAGGAGGGAGGGACCTGGGTGGATAGTAGAGGGGGACAGAAAACGGGGGGGGGGCAGGATCAAGTATGTGTGGAGACAGGAGAGAAGCCCAGAGGGCCAAGAGACTGAATAGAAATATGGAGCAGTGCAGGGTAGGGAACAGGGGGAACCTCTAGGAAGTCCTGGACAACAGGACTCCGAGAGGCTTCTAGGACTCCATGGGGATGACCTTAGCAGAAATACTCAACAGTGGGGAGAAAGAACCTGAAGAGACCACCTCCAGCAGATAGACATGGCCCCTAGTTGAGGGGTGGGGCCACCCTCTCTCTCAAAATTTTTGACCCAGAATTGTTCCTGTCTAAAGGAAATGCAGGGACAAAAAGGGAGCAGAGGCTAAAGGAAAAGCCATTTAGAGACTGCCTCAACTTGGGATCCATCCCATGAGCAGGCACAAAACTTCAGCACTATTGCTGATGCTGTGTTGTATTTGCGGACAGGAGCCTGGCATGGCTGTCCTCTGAGAAGCTCTACCAGCACCTGACTAAAGCAGAGGTGGATGCTCACAGCCAACCATTGGACTGAGCCCGGGAAAGAGTTAGGGGTAGGACTAAAGGAGCTGAAGGGGGTTGCAACCCCATGTAAAGAACAACAGTATCAACTAACTAGTCCCCTCAGAGCTCCCAGGGTCTAAAGCACCAACCAAAGAGCATACATGGGCTAGTCTGTGACCTCTGCTACATATGTAGCAGAGGACTGCCTTGTCTGGCCTCAGTGAGAGGGGATGCACTTGGTCCTGTGGAGGCTTGATGCCCCAGAGAAGGGGGATGCTAGAGGGGTGAGGTGGGAGTGGATGTACCGGTGGGTGGAGGAGCACCCTCTTTATAGGCAAAGGGGAGGAGGATTGGGGTCGGGGGTTTGTGGAGGGTGGACCTGGAAGTTAAACAAAATTTGAAATGTAAATGAATAAAATAATGAATAAGAAAAAGAATGAATAAAAGATATATTTTTTAAATCTATGACTGTGCTCACAGGTGCTCCCTTAGAACACCCTCATACTCCATCTACTCCCTGCATCTCAGGGTATTAGCATTCAAAGCTTCATGTATACTGACAATCCAGGAAGCCCCCTTTCAGCCAACATTCCACATGGAATGGAACAGGAAAGAGCTGCTGAGCCCTGACCTAAAAACAGTTGCTCTTTTCCTTTAAATTTTTCTCTCCTTTTATTCCTTTGTTTTATATCACTTTGTAATGCTGATTCTCAACCTTGAGGAACCAACAAACTCACCTGAAAGAATTATACTAATCAACCAACAAGCAAGCAAGCACAGAGTTCTGGGCCCTCAAAGCAGCTGTTGTTTCTGATACCTAAGTTCCCAGGCGATGCTAATGCTGTTGGTCTGGTGAGCCTAGTTAAAACTACTTTACAGTAACTTGGGTTTTATTCTCTCTCCATTGTGAATGTCTCATGTTGAAATGAAAGAAGTTTTCTTTAGTCTTTGTATGCCTTGAAGTTCCCAGCAGAGTATATATTTAGCAACTATTATTAAAATTGAATGGTGCAGAGGACCTAAGCGTTGCTTTTGATTTGGCATTGACCCTATGGATTCTTGCTTTCCATTAACTATAAATAATATAGCTAAGTAAGATGCTGAGGGTGGAGCCAATTTTTGTAAGCTTTTGCTGCAATTCTTGGTCCGGGGATGTGAGCTTGTGGCATGTGCTTTGAGGAATGTACCGAAGACAATGATGTGTGCTGAATCCAGGGGAAGCAGTTGAAAGACTCCCCTAAAGGAACAAAATGACAAAGGTTCAACACTTGAGAAATTAAGTAATAAGGTTGCCATGGTAAGATAACACGAGATCTCAAATCTATAATTGTACTCAGAGAGAGAGTCATGTTAGCGTTCTCCAGGAGTATTCTTGTTCCCTCTCACTCTTAATGCTTCAAAAGCAAGTCACTCTGAATTCAAGTCGTGCTTCTAATTGCTGTTATTATTATACTTAGAATGTTCTTCAGAACCAAAATAGTTTGTCGGAAAGAAAATTAATTCCAGGTCTTTCTAGCGTGGAAATACAAGCACCAGAGCATTCTGGCAAATTCATGCTTTCTGATTGTATGAATGTAAGGTGTTCCCCTTCTACCTGTCTATTTAGGGATCTGTTCAGAGTATTTTCCTCAGATGAGTGGGACAGTATTTTGTATATGGAAACTGTTTCTAGAGAATGTTTTTCAATTCATAAGAAAATTAAGAATAAGTCAGTTAGACCAACAAAGCCTTTGCTCCTAGCTTTTGGTGGTTCATCTCTCACTTCTCATAAAGAGACCACTGTAGAAATTAAGAAAGGGTTATGGAGATGGTCACACGGAAAGGTATATGTCAAACATGTTTTTCCTTTTTTTATTTTAAGGAGGAAATTCAACTCTACCCAGATGGAACATTTGGAAACTCGCAGCTCGGCATTGCCACGTTCTATCAGCAAGCATAGTGGCACAGATGGTACCTTTCCATCTCTGTGATGCACCAGCACAGGCAGGGCGTCCAGCTGTCTACACCACCCCCACAAAAGCTCCAAGATGACATGGAGGAAGAACATACTGATTGAGTTAAGTTGGAGACCCTCAGAAAATCTCATTCCTCAAGGCTCAGACATTACTACTTTGTAAAGTTTCTTTCCTGAAGGAAGCAGATGGGGTTGCCTGACCATGGCTTTTATCTGTTGTTTTAGAGTAAGCAGTCTCAAGGCTTCCTGCATCATCCTAGAGACAGGCCACAGACTCCAGGGATGGAAAGAACCAGGCAACATCTGCAGACCTTCTGCAAAAGGTTCCGCTTGTTTAAACATCCTTTTCCTTGCTATTTATCTTTTTAGAAATTATGGAGATGCTTATCCCTTGTCCCAAATGAGATTAAATTTTATATTGATATAATCAAGGGTCCAAAACTTATATCATGGTACAGAAAAGAAATCTAAAACCTTGGAGTGGAAAGATTTCCCCTAAATCTGCTACAGTGGCTGAATGCTTTACACAGGATACTTATTAATAGCCATTCTGCTTCTCTAAGAAATCCTATAGAACTCTGAAGGGGGAACACTCCCCAGGTTATGATGTAATTAGTTACTGGGAAGTACCTGTAATTGCATTTTAGGAGAACTAACAGAGAATGAAATCATTTATTGTCTATCTCATGCTGTCCTAAAACTAATTTTATCACAACAAAACAAAACTAGCCAGAGAGCAGAGGATCTCATTTTGCATACCTCTAGGCCCTAAGCCATTTGTACGGTCCAGCATTTAAATACTTACCATTTCAATTCTTGGCTTCCTTAGCTGACAGTGATAGACACTTATTTGCAACATCCTTAACTATGTGGGTCCCTGTTGTATCTTGGTCCTATCTTTGACTGTTACTGAGACGCTTTCAACCTTTGGAAAAGCCTGTCTTTTTGTCCTTTGGTCCATTTCGTGTAGTTTACCATGTGATGTCAGCAGACACAGTTCTACTGGAGACTAGTAAAGGAGTTAGTTCATTGCCCTTGCGACGGATATGTCTGCTGTTGATACGAACAAGTTCCAGGCTTTCCTGTCTCAGAACAGGAGACACTTACAACACAGTTGAGTTATCCTATGCATTTCTGGCTAACTCAAACAATACCACCTGGCTCCCAGGTCAACACTTAGCATATTAATCCAAGATCAAATGTTGATGTACTTTCCCAGTTAAGCATTAGTTTTTTTATTTCTCCCCAAATTCCTATGTGGTCCCTTGACAACAATAATTTTTAACATTATTTGAGAAAAGAAGGGATCAATATCTCCATAACTTCTAAACAAATAGCGGCAGGAACAGAATTTTTAAATTAAAGAGCTGTAGACCCAATAGAATATTAAAGGGCTATAGACCCAAGATAAGGTCTATAGATATAAACTTACCTGTCTATGAGATTGCATAGCTTTCCACTGACTGGATTTATCATTCATAAAGTTATCGTGAACTAGTACTGGTGTTGTTTCCATTTTACTGATGAAGAAACAGGGGCTGAAGGAGATAAATGGTTTATCCAAGTTAGCAAGTATTGGACTAGGTTTCAGAGTCTCACCTGAGGCCTAACCTTGTACTCCTACAGCATGCAAACAGGCCAGCTGTGTGTGTGTGTGTGTGTGTGTGTGTGTGTGTGTGTGTGTGTGTTCATAAGTATATAAATGTTTGATTCCTGTCACATTTGTATTTTTTGCCTGTAATTTGATGTCAGCCAATCAATCTACCTTTCAATGAGTTGTAGGAGATGATATGTACCAGGGTTTCTCAAATACTCATGTCCATAGAATAACCTTAAGATCTTGGTAAAACACAGATTGCTGACCCCAGCCCAGATAGTCTCCCTTAGTAGATCTGGAGCACACATGGAATTTAGCATTTCTAGTTCTCATATATGACAAGAAGCTACCAGTCTGTGAAACATGCTTGGAGTATGTGCATTGCTTTATAAACTCTAGAGCCCACATAAACTTAGAAGCATGTGAGTTGTCAGCCTGTGTTGAAATTCTACTGAATGCTAGTGATAGTGAGATGCATTTTGGAAAGGAAAGGCAACACCATGTGGGATATGGGAAAATAAATGCTGTGCTTAGTGGAGACATAAGACTAATCGCTAGAGAGGAGTTTTGTTGGTAAAATCCTCTTTCCCCTTACTAGTTTGCATAGAATTAACTTTCTCTTAGAACTCATGGATTCTGTGTTCAAACCTAAGCTTGCTGTCCTGTCTCTTAGCTAAGACTGTTCCAAGTGCTGTATGACTGGAAGTGGTCTTATGTCAGGTTCCCTACAGTAGAGTCTAAGATCTAAAGTAGGAACTTGTACAAGCAGTTTCTGTAGGGAGTGTTCTCAGGCAACTTAATAGGGAGGAAGGTTAGGGCAGGAACAGAACAAACGTATGGTCTTGGCCATAACTCTGCCAGACTCCATGGGGAGCTACAAATTATCAATGGAACTAAGAATTCTCCTACTTCTTATCCTGATACCAGTCAGTCATTAATGGCAGCAGTCTGCCTTGGGCAAGGACAGGGCATCATCTCCAGAGTGAGGTGACTTTCTTAGTACTGGCTTCCATGAGGATATTGTCAACTAGAGGAAACCACCACTATGCCACTATATCACCTTTCCCATTTTTCACTTAATTTCTTAGTCTATGAAAAAAAAACAGTCTTATGTCCTTTTCCTTTCTTCCTTCTCTCCTCTCTCCCTAAGATTGTCTTATACAGTTTCTAGGTACTATTTATATGCTTGCTAGGCCCTTCAGGGTCTTAAACTTTCTTTTCAAAACCCCACAGCATTCTCATTTAGTGACCAAGCTTGACTTTGTAGATTCTTGGAGAAACTTGGCTCTCTCTCCCTCTGTAACTACATATCTATACTTTACCTGTAACTATATAAGGAAAACTGCCATAAAAGATTTAGTGGCTTTCCTTAGTTTGGCCATCTCTGCCCTACTTTATTTAAATATAGGCTAATTCTCAGGGAAGAAAATTTGACCACCTCACTCTCATTTAAAACCTTTATGGATGCTTTCCTGAGCAAGTCCTTTTTTTTTTTTTTTTAAATCCTAAGCTATATATAATACCTTTCATGCTCTGATGTCTGCTTACCTTACATCTCACATCTTCTTAAGCTTGGGGAATGCTGAAATGCCCACACCCTGGGGCATTTTACATACCGGGTCTCAGGTCCTTATGGGAGGTGGAGCAGGTACCGCTGAAGACACCAGATCTAATCATGGGAAATGGTTACTGTTATAGGAAAAAGAGGGTCTCTGAAGATGTGACTTCCAAACAATCTTCAGATAAAAAGGTTATCTGGGATATTTTGTGGACTCTAAATGTGATCACATTGTGTGACCAAAAACGTCTTCATAATTTAGAGACAGAGGGGGATTTGATACACAGGAGATCATGTGAACAGGCAGGTAGGCTTAGAATAATGTGGCCACAATCCATAGGATTCTAACAGCCTTCAAATGTCAGAAGCTTAGAGGGGAACTTCCTTCCAGAATGTGGTTTTGCCAACACCTGGACTTCAGACTTCCAGGCTCTAGAACTCGGAAAGAATGCATTTATGTAGTCTTCAGGCACCTGGTTAGTAATGCATCCCGTAGTAGTATGAAACTCACACAGTTGTGGTGCTTTCTGGCACAGTTGCCCTGTTTCCAGGACTCCATGAAGACGACTCCTCTGTCTGCAGCTTACACGGAACCTCTTACAGGAAGCTTCTCAGATCTCTTCTTCTACTTCTAGGTTCTAGTTTTGAGCAGAGAGCTGACCTTTGTCTTGTCTTCCTTAAGTCCTTGGTCAAAGTGCTCTGTTATTGTCAAAGATGTGTTTATTGTACATTCTTTTGTAGATGATCATTTCTAGATCAGACTCTTTTTAAAATTTTAAGTCCCTGGGGACCTCCATCATTTTTTTTTAACTCCCTGGGTTTGCCACAGTGCCAGGTATAAATGGCCGCTGAGAGAATATTTCCTGCCCTGAAATGGATGCTGCTGCTGCTGACTGGTGACTAATGTGAGTCAAAAGGCTTTAGGCCTCAGGTCCATGAGGGTGAGTTAGATGAGTACAGGCTTTCCCCTGCCCATCACTGGCCTCAGGTCCCTGAGGGTGAGTCAGATGGGTGCAGGCTTTCCCTGGCCCACCACTGGTCCCAGGTCCCTGAGGGTGAGTTAGATGAGTACCAGCTTTCCCTGGTCCACCACTGGCCCCAGGCCCCTGAGGGTGAGTCAAGTGAGTGCAGGCTTCCCCTGCCCATCACTGGCCCCAGGTCCCTGAGGGTGAGTCAGGTGAGTACAGGCTTTCCCCTGCCCATCACTGGTCCCAGGTCCCTGAGGGTGAGTCAGGTGAGTGCAGGCTTCCCCTGCCCATCACTCTTTCCCTTCAGCTCTGCAGCTTCTGGAGGCCTGGGGCCTGGGGTGAATCCTTTGGCTTCTCATCTGCAGAACCAGTGTTTATTTCCACTCTGGCTCTTTTTATATTCTCCTTCTTTTTCAGCTTTCCTTTTCCTGCCTCCCAAACAGCAGTGACTCACACCCTGCTCTCTTTTTTCATTATTTTTAGGCATCACATGATCTTTCCCATTATTGCCTCTGGTGTAGTCCATAGGTGGCCCACAGGCTGTTATTTCCTCAGGGCTAAACTTTAGAGTACAAACCAAGTGACATTTCAATATATTGGGGTCATGCTAGCATTCTACTCTTCTACTCGAGGAGGTGGCAGCTGTGCATAGGATTTGACAGTGAGGGATTGGGTTCCAGCTAAAGGGATGGTATTAAAGCATCCCTTGCCAGTTCTTCTCCTACAAATAAGCATGTCAATTTATAATTTCTGGGCCAAATAAACAATTAAATGTTACATTATTCCCTAAAGCCTGACAGTTTCTTTTTAGTCGTAAAGAAGGTAGATTTCTCTCTCTCTCTCTCTCTCTCTCTCTCTCTCTCTCTCTCTCTCTCTCTCTCTCTTTAACTCTAAACAGGGTGATTTGAGGATGGAATAAAGGTGAAATCTTTTGTACTCTGTATGCTATTTAGAAGCAACTGTAATATTGTAATTATGAAATCGGAGTTTTAGGGAAGAGTTATATAGTTTATTCACAAAACGATGGAGTTAATTATTGCTACAGTTTGGGTCTTAAATGTACCCCCAAAGCCTCTGTATTTAAAGGACCCAGGATGACTCTCCTGAGAGGCAATGGAAACTTAGGAAGAAGTTCTACTAGGAAGATACTTGTGGCATATCCTTGAAGCAAATATAGGACACTAGTATCTTCCTTTTTCTGTCTTTACAGTCATGAGGTAGGTGGCTTTGTTCTAATTTATAAAAATGAAAATTTATTTCAAAGGAGAAAGTCTAAATTCAGACAGGTTCCCACTACAAAACAGCTGTCTAGAGAAACCTTTCCCTAGGGTCAGCTTCAAAGATACCCAGTTATTGCTGCAACTGTGGTCCAAGGAGGCCCCGTCTCAAGCTAGGAGCTGAAATTGGTAGTTCTGTTCACACAGTATGGGTTTTTAGGTGTGTGAGATGCAAGAGTCCTGGGGTCATGTAGGCTTGCATTGAGATATCAGAAAACCACTGAGATCAGGAAATGTGTGGTCTAGATTTTCTGCAAGGTGGCTCTGAGTGTCCATTGTAGGAGTCAAGGAAGCCAAAGCTGGAAGGTAACAGAGATGCCACGACTACAGAACATCTTCAAAGAACAGCTGCAGTCATGGGGTGGAGCTAGGTCAAAAGAGAGGTCACATGTGCTAAGGGTGACAAAGTTAGAGAGATAGAGCTGCCCAAGGTTATTAAGTTATCTGATCCTATCATCTGCTCCAGATACTGGACATGGAGCTGCGGGACTTGACATTTGCCCTCCTGAGTTGATTTGTCTTTAGTTGACTACCCCTTGTTATGCCCGTGTTCCTCCTTTTGGAATGGGAATGTTTACTTTGTGCCATTACACATGGGAAGTATGGAACCTGAAAGTTTAATTTTATAGAAATTTACCATTAATAGGTTATTTTGAGTTTCATAAGAGACTTTGGACTTTTAAGTAGTTGTTGAGACTGTTATGGCTTCAGCATCTTTAGAGTTGGAATAAATACATTTTTTTTTGTGAGGGAAACATGAAACATTTGAAAACAGAGGTGGAATTTGATGATTTTGTGGTAATCTGTTTGAGTGTCAGGTTGATAGAGGTGGATCTGTAATGGCTAATTTTGATAATGAACTTGATGGGATTTATAATTACCTTGGAGACAAACCTCTAGATGTACCTGTGAGGGTGTTTGCTGAGAGGTTTAATTGAAGTTGGAAAACCCAGACTCATCCTGAATTTGGGTAGTATCATTTACACGATGTAACCAGCTGCCTCATTCATTCATCTGCAGCCATAACTACAGACACTCTTACCACCACACCATTCCTGCCATGAAGGACTGTACCCTGAGACTGGGCCCAAATAAACTCTCCCTCCCTCCTTCCCTCCTTTCCTCCTTTCCTCCTTCCCTCCTTCCCTCCTTCCTTTTTTCCCTTCCTCCCTTTCTTCTTCCCTTCCTTCCATTCATTGCTTCTGTCAGGTATTTTTGCCACAGTATTGAGGGAAAAATGAATTCAGGCCCTGGTCTGGTCACCAACAGTCATTGCACCAAGAACTTCTTCAGTAGGAGTCTGTGCTTTTTCGTGAAGAAAAGCTTTGAAGGACTGAGGAAACATTTCAAAAGCAAGTTAATGTTTAAACCTTCTCCTAGGAGAGGTGAGGAGAGTTAGGCTGGATCAGGGAGGAATTGAGGAAGCTTGTCCTGAGTCTGGGCTCTTCCAGACATGGCCAAGGATAAAGAAGCAAGCAGAGGAGAGATAGTCAGAGACTTGGAGCCTGATATAATGAGGGGGTGGTATGTGGCTTCAGTCCCAATGCTGAGAAGTTTACAAGGGGGCGGTGATGAACACTACATTGTGGGTCTTGATGACTTTCAAGTGCCTGTGGGTGATCTGCAAGGATGTGTAGTGGGCAGGCAGCGATGTAGTTTACTCTCAGAAGAGAAGCCTTCCACACATGCCTAGATTTAGTATTCTTCTACCCATGAGAAGTATCTGAAATATCCCCAGTCTAGGTTTATATGCATTGCATTTGAGAAGCTGCCTGAATTTAGTCATTTAGGGACACATCAATGGCTAAACAATGAATAAGCAAAGGGAAACAGAAGATTTAGAAGGAGCAGTCAGAGAGAGGGAAGACATCTTCACACAAGACAGGAAATACTTTGAAGTTAGGGGTTAATGATATCAAATATCTCAGAGAAGCAAGAGGAGCTGAGGATTGAACAGTTTTTGTTTGTTCATTTCCTAGTTAAAAACTACAGAGGTTCCAAGGATTTCATCAAAGGTCAGGAGGAATGAAGACAGTATATAGAGGAGACTTAGAAAATGAAGAATCAGCAAGAAGTTGCAATAATTAGAAGTTTGACACCAAGACCACACTTACAAGAAAGAATTTTGTTTTACATCATGTTTAATTACTTTTTTTTTTTGTAGTTCTAGGAATAAGACCCAAAGTCCAAAGCATGATGGGTTAAGTGTTAACCTATTGAGAGGTACACACCCAGCCCAGGTTCCACCTTTAGAGGGGAGGGCCTGAATTTAGTTGCCAGGTAAAGCTCAGCAGTAGAACTATCCAGAGTCTCTTGGCCCTTCAGCCTGACTTGTGCTGTGAGCAGGTAGGCAGTTCTCAGCTTTCACTTCAAGCTAGCAGAACCTTGCTGGTATTATGTGCTTGGACTTCTCTTTCTGTCTTGGGGCTTCTCCAGTGCCATAGGCAGGGAAAGGTGCTTGGTAAGCTTTGGGCATATAAGCTTGGCAGTGTAGAGGAATTAGTATTCTTGGCTAACATTTTGTGCAAGGAAATGTGAGCTGATGAATAAATTTGCAAATGTCTTATCAGTCACAGGGATCTGAGCTCCATTTCCTAGAATGGTGACTTAGCACCATCCCTTATCTTGTCCTTTATTGGTTTTTCTTCCTTACTTGACCCATTTACTCCTGGAATTACCTTCAAAGCAAACTACCCAAGTCCATATCCAAGTCTCAGGCTCTGCTTTGATTAATTCCAAATTAAAATGAAAATACCGAGGTGACCTTACATCTAATGTGTTTTCATACATATCAATACATGTACCTACTTTCCCAAACACATAATCTATTGCACAGGTAGTCATATTGTGTGTCCTATGACCTGTCTCTTCAGCAGTGCTTTATTAGACCAAAGGTGAATACTTGACAGAGCTCAGCTAATATGAACATAGGCTGCTCACTGTCCTGGCTGTAGCTTGCTGTGGGTATATGATAAAGCTAATCAGAATTTTTTTCTTAGAAAATTTGGCTAGAAAATGTCTTGAGACTGAGAGCAGATCCAGAGTAGCTAATATGAAAAGGCAGTCTGTTCCCTGCAACAAGCATCTGAAGGAGCAAACACAGAGACATTATAAACCAGGAATGGGGCTACCACATAGCCCATAATAAACATGGGAAAGAGCCTTTCTTTGCTGTAAGTCTCCGATTCCAAGTCCTCCTTGCCTGAGGACTCTTTGGTTTTATCCTGTTCTATAGCCATAGCAGCCTCAGTAATCAGTGTGGTCCAAGCGTGGTCAGAGAAAGACACCTTACAGGGAGGAAGCATGTTAGATGCTACTTTTCATTCCCTACCTTCTACCCTTCTCTACCTTGCTCTGGGCCAGGAATGCCAGCTTTGGTAAACATTGTCTGCACCTTCCTTTCCACAACTTCTGGTGAGTTCTCTATGTGGAAACCATCAAAAAGGCCAGAGATCATTAGTTGGAGGGAGAGAGACTATAGCATTTCTTCCTTCTTCTCTACCTTGATTTTGCGATGATCTCTCTACTCAAGGCTGTGCCTCCCACCTGGTGAAAGTGGTCCCTTCCATGAATATGACTCTTTCTAGGTTTCCGTTTATGGGACTTTCTCACTACCTTGCTGCTCAGAGACTAGGGATGAGAAGAGCATCTCATGGCAGCTACTCAAGGGAGCAACCCCCTCCCCAACTCCTTAACCTGACACACAGCTTCACTAGTAGTCCCTGCTACTAAATGCTCTTCAATTATGCGGTCATGACAATAGGATAGTTGGAAGAGAGGTTTTGAAACCAGAGGCATAGGAAATGGAAACACTTCATATTTGATGATTTCAGACTGTGATGTTGTTTCATCCCATAAAGTATTTTTCACTTTAAAATGGAACAGTATGAGGACCAGCCCTTGCAAAATACTTCAGGGTTTTTGTTTGTGTGGATGAGCCACCATGGATGGGAAAGGAAAGGAAAAGGTGGCAGAGGATGGGTCCTTTGTATTTGAACTGCCAAAGCCTGATGATGTTTGGGATTGTACTGTTATCATTTTTATAACTATAATTTTTATATTTTTATAACTATGACATGTTAATCAAGCTTATGATTGAAGAATAACATCTAGAAAGAATGGTGAGAAGATTCCATATTGAAAGGCTCAGCAAGTTGACACTCACTGAATACCTTTATGTAACCAGCACTTATGCCAATAACAGGCTATTAGCAGTATCCTAGAAACTTCTCCCCAACTTGGTTTAGTCATTGACCATTCATCTCCAATGGAAACCACTGATTTGACTTCTGCTGAATGGATTTGTTTCTTCTGTTCTTGAAAATCATATATATGGGTCAAACAATATGTTCTCTTGTATTTGTCTTCCTCCATTCTACA
>JADRCD010214432.1:18343-29401 GCA_019843815.1 Montemys delectorum | reverse complement strand
AAAAAAAAAGAAAATCCAAGCTTAGGATGTACATGAAGATATGAAGAAATATGATCCATCCTCAAAAGAAGTGACAAGTGGTGGAGACCAGCTCCACAATGCCATCGATGATGGAACTTAGCTGTTAGAGCTTCAAACTAGTCACTTAAGCAGACAGTCTTAGGGGTTACCCTCTTATGATTTGTGTAACATGTATAATGATTTATCAGAGCAGTTAAGCAATGTTTAAGGTGATACATACAATGCCTTTTTATTTTATGTGTATAAGTGTTCTGTCTGCATGTACGACTGTGTACTCTGTGCATGACTGACACCTTTGAGGCTAGAACAGGGGATTAGATCCCTGAAACTGGAGTTACAGATAGTTGTGGGCCACTACATATATGATGGGAATGGAATCTGGATCCCCTGGAAAAGCAATCAGTGCTCTTAACCACTGAGCTATCGCTCCAGCCCCTGATTTAATGTTGACATCTGTAGTGGCTATTCCTAGTTGTCAACTTGACTATATCTGAAATGAACTACAATCCAGAATTAGAAGGCTCACCTGTGGCCCTAATCTGGAGGCTGAGAGATACAAGTTTCCGACCTGAATCTTGGAATGGAGACCTTGAGGAATAGTGGCTATGAATCCCAGAGGATTAAGGTAGAAAGCTCTATGAGTTCAAGATCATCTGGGATTAAAGGTGTGGTGGCATAGTGGCTATGAATCCTAGAAGATTAAGACTGGAAGATCTATGAGTTCAAGTAAAGTCATCTGGGGTTAAAGGTGTGGTGGCACACACCTTTAACTTGGGCCACACTTTTTGCTGGAGACCCATATAAGGACATTGGAAGAAGGAAGGCTCTCTCTGCTCTGCTTCGCCTGCTTGCCTTGTGAGACTGAGAAACTGCTGGACTTTGGACTTTCATTCACAGCTGCTGCCGACCATTGTTGGGAGTTGATTGTTGGGAGTTGGACTACAGACTGTAAGTCATCAATAAATTCCTTTACTACATAGAGACTACCATAAGTTCTGTGACTCTAGAGAACCCTGACTAAGACAATATCTTTTCGAGTGGTAAAGTTATCTCTAGTTTATAAGTGAAGAAGTTGAGCTCATCAACTCGGAAAGCTACACAGTCAAGCTACAGAGTCTGGCTCTCCCTGTTTGCAACGCTAGATCCCTCTACCACCTCATCTAGCATTGAGCTCAAAATACTACAGGAGCAAGAACAGTCTGAAGGAAAATTTGTTGATAACTCCACTTCATTTAATCATTAAATAAGGACAGATGGCCTCAGACTTTCTCTAGGAGTTTGGCCCTGCTTCTGGCATCACTGATATCATAGGTTTTCTGTCTGATCTGAGACTTCAACAGTTCCTAATTCATAGTTTCAATGAGTCAGTCCATGGCTATAGTTTCAACTCTTGAACCAGCCTTGTCCAAAGACAAGCTAGAGAGCAGGGCTTTAAGTCCTGGGAAAAAGCACAACACTGGCACTCCCTGTAATTCAGGGATTAGTTGGGAGTTTTGTATGTACCTGTCTTTATACCTTTTTCTGCTAAGTCCAAGAAGGTGAAGCGAAAGATGTGGAGGAGAGAAGGGAGAGAGAGAGAGAGAGAGAGAGAGAGAGAGAGAGAGAGAGAGAGAGAGAGAAAGAGATATATGCTCAAGGTGTAGAGAGAACTTCTATGTTTTAAGAAGTTGCTTAAGGAATCTGGTGGCTGGTATAATTGTCCAGTGGGTAAGAACATTTGCCCTACTAGCATGATGACCTTTAAATTAGAATCCCTATCAATCACATTGAAGCTAGGCACTGCTGCATGTGCATTGGATGGTAGAGACAAGCTGATCCTAAAAGCTTCCTTCTTGGTAAAAAAGTCTAGCTGAAATGGTGATCTTCCAGTCCAGTCCTGTGTCAAAGCAGTAAGATGGAGAGCAACAGAAAAGATACCCTATACCCTATTCCAGCCTCTGCATACCCACACACTGGCATGCATTCAGAGGATAAGTGGAGTCCTCACCTGAGATGCATAATGCTCTGGGTTTAATTCCCAGCAGACAGACAGACAGACAGACAGACAGACAGACACACACACACACACACACACACACACACACACACAGACTCATGAGAAAGCCTGGTGTCATGGTGCATGTTTGTAATCCCAGCACTTTGGAGGTAGAGATAGAAGGGACTACATAGAGAGTTTGAAGCCAGCCTGGACTACATGTGAACCTGTTTCAGTGTCCCACCCTTTACAAAAAGAGACAGATAAGGACTAACATCCTTATCTATAAACCAAAATAATCAAGAGCATTAAAAAAAAAAAAAGAGGGCAAAGACGTCAAGAAGACACTGGGCACTGTAGTACTTGGCTGTAATCCCAGCCCTGGGGAGATTGAGGCCAAAGGAATGGGAGTTCCATTCTAAATTGAGCTACAAGGCAAGGCCATTCCAAACAAACACATGGGCAAATTACACAGTTTACAACAGTTTGCATGTATCTAAAACCCAAGTGTTGAAACTTATTACACAATGCTAACAATGGTAGTTTATACTAGAAATCAATGTAGAGTTCCCAAAAAAACCTAAAAGTACTCCAGGACTGATATAGCTATGTTAGTCCTGGGCATAGACCTAAAGGACTTCAAATACCACAAGAGAGAAACCTGTACATCCATGTTTGTTGCTGTTTTATTTACAATATCTAGGAAGTGGAAATCAGTCTAGAGAGCCATCAGCTGATGGATGGATAATGAAAATATGGTACATACAAACAATGGGATTCTGTTCATTGCTAAAAAAAATAAAAATATCAAAATTTCAGGAAAATGGATGGAACTAGAATATATTATATTTAGTGGAATAACTCAAGCCCTATGTATTTTCTCTCATATAGGAGCCAGTTTAAAATTTCAGATTCATGTAGTTCAGTTGGAGTGACTGTCAGGAAGATGCCAGGAACTGAGAAAATATCCATGAGAGGTGGGGGTTAAAAAAATGGTCTCAAATGGAATAATAAAACACTCATGATGGGGAAGATGAGTGGACACTAGGAGTGGACAGGCTTAAACAGGGTGGGGCGAAGACGTCAGGGAGGGTGAGGATGGGGGGGTGTCTTAGTCAGGGTTTCTATTCCTGCACAAACATCATGACCAAGAAGCAAGTTGGGGAGGAAAGGGTTTATTCAGCTTACTTCCACATTGCTGTTGATCACCAGAGGAAGTCAGGACTGGAACTCAAGCAGGTCAGGAAGCATGAGCTGATGCAGAGGCCATGGAGGGATGTTCCTTACTGACTTGCTTTCCCTGGCTTGCTCAGCTTGCTCTCTTATAGAACCCAAGACTTCCAGCCCAGGGATGGTACTACCCACAAGGGGCCCTACCCCCTTGATCACTAATTGAGAAAATGCCCCACAGCTGGATCTCATGGAGGCACTTCCCCAACTGAAGCTCCCTTCTCTGTGATAACTCCAGCCTGTGTCAAGTTGACACACAAAACCAACCAGTACAGGGGGCAACAAAAATTAAGGCTTTATGAGCAAGCCATATAGAAACTGTTACCTTATAAGTTAAAAAATAATATATTTCAAAAGAATAAGGAGAGTTTGAATAAAGATACCCTGCATGGGTGGATGATGGTGTTTCCCTAAGCCATTGGTTGATAGATGAAATCTTGGGCATAGAACACCCTCATTTGTTGACCAGGGAGGCTCCAGAAGCCCACAACAATGTAGCTATTACCATTGTTCTTGTTTGTCCATCAACACTAGATGATGAGACTCTGTGCTGAAGACACCTCACACTCTAGTTGTGTACAGAAAAATCAATTTGCAACCAAGTTGGGCGTTTCCTCCCTGCTGGGTAGTTTTCACCATGCCGGAAGGTGCTGTGTAGACTGCTGGGGTCGAGAAGTCAGCAGTCTGTCACCCTGCTGTGGACCCTGAGTGCTACAATAATGATCTTCCAGGCAGTTTGAACCCACTGCTAACAGTGGTATGTGTGTCATGGTAGTAACGGCCATTTTTGATTCACTGTAAGGCCCACTTCATATTCAGAGCATATTCATAGCTAGTACTGTAAACCTGATTAAGCCACCAAGGTGCAGAAGGTTATGGGCCCCAGGGAAGGATGTAGTACTGTTGCTTTGCTAAATGGAAGTAGAATCAGAGTGCCTTCTGAGTATTTGTGTTTATCCCTATAGTTCAGCACTGCTGTCAATCTCAGACAACTTTCTTCTTTGCCATGGTTAGAAGTTAAATTGCCAAGATCTGGAATTTCTCAAAGTGTTGAGAATAAATGACTGTTGAGTGTTAAAACCTGGTGCCGGGTGAGACATTTATATCCCTCCATCCCCTAAGGCTCATGGAACCTGTGGATGAGGGGATGATACAAATGTAAGAGCCAGATGATTGGGGGCAGGGAGGAATGCTGAGTAATGTAATGCTTTCTTCTGGACATGGCACTGCCACTGCACTCACAAACTTTCTGCGTTTGTGCTTGTCTGCACAAGACAGAGCCTGCCAACATGCCAGGGCCCATGGGGGAGGGGCATATGCAGCTGCGCTCCTAGCTGAATGGGTAGCGAGTGGCTACTGGGGAAGGAGAAGCCATTTTTCCTCAGGGGTGTGGCCATTTTACATTATCCAGTAAGTAACTCTAAAATCGTGTGCATGCAGGTAACCCTACTTAATCCACTATGAGTGGGGTTTTTTTTTTTTTACAGGTGCGAGAGAAAGGAGGGGATTTAGAAGGGTTTGGGGAACATGGAGTACTCCAGAGAGAGTGAGCGGGGGTAATGGGGAGGAATGGAAGTCTATATCATTAAAGTACATTCTATGTGTGCATAAAATTACTGAAGATAGATAAAAATATCTTAAAATGTTTTTCAGCTTGTATTTCAGTGCAGTAAGCTCTCTGTATATATCTTATGCTTCACTAATTTTTTTTTCTTATATTAGGCCCATCTGTGTTTGTATACATCAAAAAATATTAATTTCTGCTATGTTTCAAGCATCTTTAAAAATTCTCTCATAATTGTTTACTCTCCATTAACCTAGCCTTTAGCTCTTATGTGTACTTCAGTCTTCCTTTATAGCTCATAACGTGATCAGAACCAATTTAAAAATTCCCAGTCACAGTGAGGCACACACAGCACTGTGCAGGAGTTTCCATTGAATCAAAACGTTGCCCCTCCATGGAGAGTTTTTGCTTGTTTTGTTCACTGATGGTCACACCCTGTGCATTTGATAAATACTGATGGGGTTAGTGAAATGTGTAGGAGAGTTTCATCATTGAACTATGGAGAGAGAATCACAGATAACCGAGGTATATTTCAATCAGGATGCAGGGTGTGCCATCAGGAGAGCAAGTATAGCAGGAGGGATGACAGTAAGGACAAGCACTGAGCCAGCTAAGATGCCTGATGCCACAGGGGTGACCAAACCAGCAGGGGATCCCTGTGTGAGACAGGGAATTGCTATTAGTAACAAGTAGTCAGAAAGCCCATTTCAACTTCTGTCTTACACTTCACCTTGAGGTAGAAGACACCCTTGGAAGGTAAAGAAAGAAAAAGCCAGGTCAGGACCCAATGGGAGCTCCTATGTCCCCTCTATAAAACCCCCACCCTCCCTTCTGCCCATGATAAACTTCTGTTTGTGGGGGTAGTTTTCACCTATTATGTTATGGAAGTTTAATACCAAAGTCTATGCCACTCTGGGTTGTGATGTAGGGGGTGTAGAAGGGCTGTGTTTAACTGAATTCAGGGGTTGGTCTTTGGATTGATTGTCCCCTGAGCCTGTTGTGCATCCTGCTTCCTAGCTCTCAGCTTGGTTGTCCCAGCCCTTGACTATTGCTGGCAACAATAGAACTGTCAACATGATACTCAGTAAGCTTGCTGTGGCCAATAATTTTGAGTTCTTTATTGGGGAGGAGAAATAAAAGCAAACAGGAAAGAACTGCAAAGTACATTCTGGTCAATGTCAGGGCAAAGACAAAAGATTATGTAAACTGACAGCATCTGTAAGTTTGGTGCCCCACTGAGACTGACGTTGAGAAATTTGGGAAATTTAATTAAACCTTTCCCCTCCAACAGTGGCTACAACTCTACTTTATACATCTAGCCATGTTTTTGCAGACACCTCTCCTGACCCATGGTCTCAACACAGCAATGAGAGCAACTTCTCTTAGAGGAGTAGGGAGGATTGAAGGGAGATGGGGTGTGTGTGAACTCCAGCAGAACTTGGCTCTCAGGTGACTCTTGACTGGCCTCGCAATGGGCACTCAGCGGGCCATGAAACAGAGCTCGTAAGTTGGAGGGATATTGCCAAAGCCTGAGATTTTGGGAGCGATGTCAATATTAGCAGGAGGCACCAGAGAACGTAAGGAGAACCTCTGAAGTATAGAGGTGAAGTAAAGGAATAGTTCCATGCGGGCCAGGGCCTCTCCAACACAGATGCGCTTTCCTGTAGACACAATCGATGGAGGAGGTATGCACCATGTCCCTACCATAACCACCCCATGCAGCCTCAACTGACTACTGGGCATCTTAGCCCACAGCTGTATCTATGTTGTGGGGTCATTATTAAGACTTTCTGAGGTCCCCTTGCTACCTGTCACTTAGAGGGACTGGGCAGGTGACAGCTACTTTTTTGCTGACCTAGTCTACCTGGATTAGAACTAGATAGACAGGTTCCAAAGGATCCATGAGGGCTAGGTGTGACTCAAAGCAGAGTGTTGACCGAATTCCACCAGTGAGAGGTTGGGGTATGTGTCTCAGTGAGAACATTTGCTCCAAGTGTGTGAATTCTATCCTCAGATCAGGAGGAAAAAACAAAACAAAACAAAACCCAACCAAACTCTGTTCATTTCAATTCCTCAATGGTGTTTCAAATGCCTTAGACATCAAATACTAGTGAGATTAAAAAAAAAAAAAAGAAAAAGCTGAGAATTGTATTTAAGGATACCTTTCTGATTGCTATGAGCTGTTTCAGCAGTGGGAAGGGGATTAATCTTTATCTCATGGTTGAGAGGTGTAGTAATTCAGCCAGGCTCCCGGCTTCCCATGATGCCAAGACCTCTTGCTGGCCACCTCACCTTTGTGAGGTGAATCTATGGTTTTGCTTTGTATCTGTATGGCATGAATGCCTTTCATCTTTTAGAATTTTTGAATGTATTCAGAGAAAAGGAATATCTTTTGTGAGTTAAATGAGTCCCAGTGCCCTTGAATAAGAGTGTTTACATTTTCACACCTACGAAACCATTCACTTAAGTGTTATCAGTGGCCATGGTTGTCCATAGCACGTGGCAGACACAAGTGGTTCAGACAAGGGTCATATGGCTCACAAAACATGAAATATTTTTAATTTGATTCTTAACATATTATGGTTAGGCTTACTAAATGTTTGGTTTTGTTGCTCTAACATTTTATTTTATTTTATTTTATTTTATTTTATTCTGTTTTAGTTTATTTTTGTTATTTCCAATTGTTTTAAAGTCAGGATCTCACTGTTAGCCCAGTCTAGCCTTTCTCCTGAAATCTTATTACCACTGCTGCTTGAATACTGATACTTCTGCTCTAACTTTTTTTTTCTTAATCATTAAAGTGAATGAGTCTAATATTCCCTGATCTGGGATTTTAGGATTTTTATAATTGTATAACATAGACATTAGAAGACTGTTCTAATGCTTGTCTGGGGGAAATTTAGTCATAATTACATACCAGACGAAAAGGCCACAAAGGCATCGTTCTTTTTGAAGCGCCCCTGTTCATCCAGGAAGTGTTGAGGATAAAAAGCATCTGGGTAGCGGAAATATTTGGGATCTTTGAGGACTGAGCCAATAAGGGGATACACGTCTGTACCCTGGGAGACAGACAGAGGCCATTAGAGTTCTGTGTTGGGCAATGGGGTGTTGTGGGGATACACAAACAGGAAAAGAGAGAAGCCAGGAGTGGGTGACAGGGCAATGGGGTACAATCTCACCTTGGGTAGAAAGTAGCCTCGGAAATGAGTGTCCCGTATGACATTATGGGGGACACCCAGGGGCACAATGTCTGTCAATCTTTGTATCTCATGGATGACAGCATCGGTGTAGGGCATCTTGGCCCGGTCATCTACTCTTGGGGTACGGTGTGTTCCGATCACCTGGTTAATCTCCTCATGGATCTTGGCTGTAAGATGGCAGAAAATATACCAGAAAAGAGGACAGAAAATCTGATGTTTGGTGTCCTATTTTGGTCTTTGTTCTTACTTGTGGTTAGGGGGAGCATGTACTTATTTCTTTGTCAATAGGGTTTCACTAAGTAGTCTATGTTAGACTGGGACTCACTATCTCGATTGTGCAGGCTTCAAATGCTATGCCTCTCTTCAGTGCCTCATATGTGCTGTATTCCAGGTATGAGCCACATGTCTGGTCAGGGAATGTATGTGTTGAGAGGTTAGGGCAAGCCATGTTCTGCATTTTTCAGATGTCATGACATCAAGGATCTTGAGATGAGGATTCTGTTTCTCGAGCCAACAAAAATCAGTGAGCCTTACAGGAGAATCTGGGTTTGGATTGCTTTGTTATACTTAATAACATCTATCACTGTTATTTGAGTGATCATCAGACAGCAGGAGCTACAGAACTTTGATCCTTGAATGCCATATGGGAATTTGGTATTTACTTAAAAATACCATGCGCAGGCAGAGAATGATCAGGTCAACATCCTGGTTCCATCTGAACTGTACAAGCAGATGTTGCTTTTATTTGCCAAAGGCTTGTTTTGAACTTGATTAGGGTAAAGGCCAAATTAGAGAGCTTTCTTAAGCAAGAAATGACTTTTGATTATTGTAGTTATCTAAGTAGATTAAATTATAGTTTATAAGACATGAAGTCTGTTTAATATGGACATTGTAGTCAGCTGAGCAGTAGCTCTCAAATAGCCTCACCTGGGTGTGATGGCACACATGTAATCCCAGACTCCCAGGACCAAGGTCAGCATGAACTATGCAGAGATCCCATCTCAAAAGAAATGGGAAGGGAAAAGATCTACCTTCAAATCCATGGTATCAATGTTATGTACATAAGGATAACATAAGGTCAAAGGGGACTTGGCAGTTCTCACTAGATTTCTGGGAAAAGAGGAGATTAGCTGAATTATCCATATTGGACATGAGTAATCATGTGTCTCAATCATAGAGAAGGGGGTTGGTGAGAGTTAGAAGAGGAGCTGTGGTAATAGAAACAAAGAGCTGGGATGATGCTCTGCTCTTTCTTTGCAGATGCAGGCAATAGTCTTGAGCCCAGGATTCAAGACAGGCAGCTCTGGGTGCTGGAAAGGTAGACATAGAGATGAGATAGGGATAGAAATAGAGATAGAGATAGAGATAGAGATAGAGATAGAGATAGAGAGAGAGATAGAGAGATAGATAGATAGGTGGGTAGATAGATAGATAGAACATTGATATCAGATTAGTGGAAGCCATTTTGAGAAGTCCTGACCAGGAGGGTTAGGTGATAAATACAGGCTACTAACTCTGAACAACCATAAAGAACAAATGCAGGAACCAATCAGAGAGGTGAAGGTTCCATGTTCTGAGGTCATTAAGGGAAGAGAGGCTAAGGCTGTGAGACTGTACCATTTCAAGGTTGCCATCCCTCCAAGGAAGCTCAGAGTGAAACTTACCCTCTACCTCGGGGTACTTCATCAGCAGCAAGAATCCATACCGTAATGTGGAACTCACAGTTTCCGTGCCAGCAAAGAAGAGGTTGAGGGTGGTGAGAACCAAGTTCTTGAGGTTGAATTCTGAGTGTGGGTCACTTTTATCCTGAAAGTGAAGGGGATTGTTAACAGAATCACCCCCCTTGACTCCTTATCTTCCTCTTTCCTCCATGTAGAGGGGGTGCATTTGTGAAAGGCGTAAAAGATGGGTTAAGTAAGTTCAGAAGAAACAATGTAAGCAAAGATGCCTTGCATGCCTGGTGTTTTAGAGGAACAACAAGAGGAGGCTAGTGTGATTGTGGCGGGCAGGAAGAGTATGGGAAATGGAAGCAGAATCTAGAATGAAAGTTTGAAAGGTTAGAGCACACAACTTTCAACTGCCAAACACTTGGGTTCTCTAATAATTTTTTCCTCAAGTTCAAATGGTCAACACACAGGCATGCTGATTACATATGTTGGTACATCTCAAAGACACTAAACTTGTGATTTTGGAGTGTAAACTCAAATTTAAAGAGAGAGCTTCTAAGTTTCTTAATTTCGAGTCTCTGAAGGCACATTCTGGTTTTCGATAATATGCCTGTTAGATAGGTGGTCTTAAAACTGTAAGATTTTAAGTATCTATATGTTAAATTTTGAAGATTCAAAGTGTATTTTAGAATAGCCTGGTGTATACCCAATCATGTCATGAAGAACAAGGAAATAGTTCCTTGAAGCAGAATGGGTAGAACTGGGGGATTTAGATTACTTGAAACCATCCAGGCACTGAGGCAATTGCTGCATATTGTCTATCACAGATGAAGGCTAGGAAACATTTACTTGAAAGTAGGCCAAGACAAAGAGAGTTGGTTTTGACTTGCATGTCCTGTTTGCTTATAAGGAAGCCCACTAATAGGCAATTAGTATGTGATGGCTCTTCTTGATTGTCAGCTTGGCTACACCTGGAACTAAACAAACCCCAAATGTCTGGGCTCATCTATGGGGGAGTTTTTTCTTAATTTAATCATTTGAAGTAGGAGGACCTACTTCTAATCTGGATCTTTGATGTGAGAAGATCCACTTTAATCTGGGCCACACCTGCTGGCAGCCTATCTAAAGGACACGGAAGAAGGAAGCTAGTTCTCTGTCTGCCTGGTTGGTTTCTCTCTTGCTGACAAATCTATTTCCTTCACTGGTGTTGGAGCCAAGTTCTTCAGGATTCTTGTGTATTCTGAGGACCAGCTGAGACATCTAGCCTCACAGACTGAACAATTATTGGAGTTTTGGACCTTCCATTGGTAGACTAGATAACCCATAGCCTGTAAGCCATTCTAATAAATCCTAAACACACACACACACACACACACACACACACACACACACACACACACA
>JADRCD010214432.1:3815-15457 GCA_019843815.1 Montemys delectorum | reverse complement strand
GAGAGAGAGGGAGAGAGAGAGGGAGAGAAAGAGAGAGAGAATGTTTTAACTGAAATAAGTTCAAAGTCAGCTTGGCTGCATAGTGAATCCCCCCAGCCTGCCCTGTCTCTCTCTCCTCCGTCTTACACACACACACACACACACACACACACACACACACACACACACACACAGTGGAAATGGATGGGAGTAAAGACCTTTAAGATGAGAAATTTCTAAGCATTTGTTTCACAGTGCCTTGAATGTATCTACCACTAGTAAACCATAGTCTATTTAAAATTTTGATTTGATTGGATGTTTATATGTGTGTAGGTATTTTTGCCTACATGTATGTCTTTGTACTGCAAGTGTGTCTTTGTACCATATGCATGCCTGGTCCCCGGAGAAGCCAGAAAAGGGCATTGGATCCCCTGCAACTGGAATTACATAGAGTTGTGAGTCTCATGTGGGTACTAGGAATCAAACTCAGATTTTCTGGATGAATAGCCAGTGCTTTTAAGAGCTGGGCCTCCTCTTCAGCCCAATAAATTCTTACCTACCCTTAAAAATGGTGAAGATGGGGAGTTCTGTGTTGTTTTCTTCATTGCAAAAAAAAAATGTATAACATAGCAAAAATTGATCCTTCATCTAGGAAAAAACACAAGCTCACCCACCACACTAGAATTATGAATGGTTTCTTGAGTGACAGATCCCTAAGATCTGCTGATGAACATTTCTGGCCAAGCTATCTCTCAGAATCTTTCAGTTTATTTTTTAACATGGAATCTCACTGGAGATCTCTATGAACTCTTAGTGGCACTCATCCTTTCCAATTTCAGGTCTTTCTCCCACCAAGACCAGCCACCCCATAACTGAGCTCTCTGTAAAACCCAGTTGCCCAATGTGATCTCCATACCCTTGACCTTATGGAGTTCCTCCAGTAGGTAGCCAGCCTCCTCCTGGATCCGCTCCTCAATGCTCCGCTTTCCCATCCCAAAGTTTCGAAGGACGGTCAGGGAAAAACGCCGAAGAATCTTCCATCGTTCTCCATTGGACAAAGCTAAACCTGCCAGGAGGTCAGTGATCAGGCTCCTGTCCCCTCTTCCCTTTTTGCTCTCAAGTCTGTGGTAGACAAGATATGAAAGCTCAACCTTCAAGACTCAATGGGAAATCAAGATTCTTTCCAAAATAGTCCAGACTGAAGGAGTAGGGAGTAAGGGCTAGGAATAATCAGGGACAGCAAGAAAGTTTTCTTACAGGATAGCAAGCTGTGATTGACTTACTTTCAAGTTTAATGCCTAGAGTGCATGAAGTAAGGATGAATGTCATATAGACTATCCCTTCAATGGAAAAATTAACTCTATTTTTCTGAGTATTGGTTGAATTTTTTAAAATGCATATTTGAGTGGACATAGAAGCTCATATCAATGCACCTATACAAAAAAAGTAACCTTGCATGAAGACTATAGTAGAAATCACCTGATGGATGGATTGGTGAACTGCTTGGAAAATTAATATGATCATTTTAGAATATATTGGTAAGTGAAATGGAGAGTGGCATGGTGAAGGGTAGATGAGGGCATCAGACCCCCTAAAACTGGAGCTATAGATGGTAGTGAGCCCCATATGAGTGCTGGCAATCAAACTTAGGTCCCCTGGATGAACAGCCAGTGCTCTGGACTGGAATGATGCATACTGTGGTAAATGAGTGGGTAAATGTCTGTCTGTCTATGAGGTTTAAAGAGTCAATGGTTGAGTAATGTGTTAGTGGATAGAGGGATTAAGATGAACAGATAGTCGCTGGAAGAAAAGGTGGATGAATGAATAGATGAGTGGATAGAAGAGTGGCTGGATAGAAAGATTAATAGGTGTATGAATGATATAAAGTTCATTGTATGAATGGAACTATGCGTGGACTCATGGATAAATAGAACATTGAAGATATGAATAATAGGATGTTTGCATACAAAGGATAATATATTTTGGTGGATTTATGGGCAAATGGGTAGAATTGAGAAAGTGTGTATCAATATAAAAACAGATAGATAGATGATAGATATAGATAGATAGATGAAAAGAGGGAGGTGAGTCTTCATTTGAAGAATGCAGGCAAGTATGAGTGGTTGCATGGATAACACTAGATAAGAATTTTTTGTGTTATATATGCATATGCATATGGATATGGGCAGATAGGAACATATTGCTGTGGTGGATATGCATATACATATGGGCAGGTAAGAACTAAGCTTGATTGTGAAGGTTTTGGGAGGGTACATAAATTATATCATATAACAATTCATTAAAAGGAAGGATAAAAATAGCACAATAGGCAGTATAGAGTTCAATTTTTGGAGTTTAAAAACAAAGCTGCCCTCAAACATACTGTGTGACACTACCTAACCTTTCTCATCATCAGTGTTTGCACTTCCAAAATTAGCAGAGCAGTAACAGCCTTCTCTAGTGAGTCAGCATAGGTGATTCTCATGAGCCACTTATCAGAGACCCTTGAACACATTGAGTCCATAGCAATTATTTCTGTTGTTATTGCTACTACTTACCATAACCTTGGAAGTTCTTCTCTAGTGTAGGCATTTCACCACGGCCACTGAAGTCATCTGCCTGGTCCACCAGGGCCTCCTTCACTGCCTCATGTCCACATAAGATAACCACTGGCCTTGGACCGAAGTACACGGTGAACACAGAGCCGTATTTTTTCTGGAGCTGGGAGTGAAGGAAGATACAGAAGGAAGGAGTAAATTGGAGCATGGCAGAGCCATGTCAGGGCATTGTAGAGGGCAGAGATTCTAGGAGAATGAAAAGGTCCTGAGGAAGGTCCTGAGCTTTAAAGGGCTACTGGGGAGAAAACATCAGAACAACTCCTGTGACCGTAGACAGCAAATATCCCTAATTTTGTACATCTTAGGTTTGTTTATGAAATGATGGGGTTGGACTAGCTGAACTCTGAGATCTACAGGCACTCTCTTTGAAATGCTAGGTTTCTAGCATCTTAAAATTCTAAGACAATTTGCATATGAAAGTTGAGCTTAAATGAGGTTCCCCCTAATCTTTAGATCATGAGCTAAAGTCCTGAGAAAAGGGGGCTCTGTCTAGTGCACTTAGTGTTTCTAAGATTTTTTTCCCCTGTTTTAAGATTCTGTAATTTCAAAAAAAAAAAAAAAAAAAAAAAAAAAAAGAAGATTCTGTAATTTCAGAATCCTGTGTTTCCTAAATTTTATTTCTGAATCTGTGCTTAGAAGTGATGAGTTTCTATGTGACCTCAACTGTGCCATTTGTGGCCTTCATCACTATAAGAAGAAACAGACACACTAACCTTCTGGAAAGACTGAAATGTAGCATCAATGCGAACTTGTAACACATTCCCCAAAAACGGTATTGGTGTGGGGCCAGGGGGCAGCTTTCCTCCCTTACTGGTCCGTTTCCAAGCGATCAGGATGAGCAGGCAAGACAGGCAGAGCGCCATAAAGATGCTGAAGACCCCTCCCAGCGCCATGGTGCGAAGTGGAGGGCTTGTGTCCTGGGATCCAGAGCTTGCCTAAATAGCTTCTAGAAGATCAGCTTATACTGAAATATGAACCCTGTGGGAGTCAAATTATCCCAGTATTATGCCATCAGGAGACAAATTGCTTGGTAAGGTGTGGAGTTATGTAATCTCTCACCTGCACAGAGGTGTATTGATTTCATGCAGGAAAACCCTACTTGAGGGGTTATCTCCTTTCTTTATAGTTCAACTTTCCCACTTGTCCCTCAGTTTCATAGTCTATTGTTTATAGGGAATCTTCATAAAGTATAGATTTTCCTACATTATCCTGTTGTGTGAACCTGCCTTTCTTAGACTTTTGGTTTTTGTCTTAGAAGGAATGCATCCACCTACCCAAGGAATGCCAGGGGCGAGATGTTTCATTCCTCAGTTTAGCAAGTCCAAGGGCATCATGCAAACAGCCCCCACTTAGTCTTAAGACTTCCTTCTTTCTGAACATCTTTGATAAAAGTGATGAGGACTATTTTGTGTATTTGTCATTTTTTCTTCTGTTCCAGCTTTGAACCCTTAGCTCTCTTGGAATAAAGCATCAGAGAACCCAGGTAGACTCTGCAGTGGCAATTGCCTGAAGTCCCCTGGTTCTCTTGAATCTCGAATTCAACTTCAATTCCTTGCTACTGCTCACTAGACGGCTGAGATAAAACCAAACATCGGTTATTGAGTTCAAACATTTAGGGATTATCTGGCTTTGAGTTTTAGCCATTTTTATTCACTGGGAAGCTAACTATTTTGGGGGCTTCAATTTCACCCTTTGTTAAATAGGAGTACTGTTATTGTTACTGTCTCAAACAACTGGGGTGAACCATTCTGTTCATCCTTTAGTTTGTGGTGAAGAAAGAAAGAAGGAAAGAAAGGAGGGAAGGAAAGAGAGGAAGAAAAGGAAGAAATCAAAAGGTTGAAAATTTAGGATTGCAATGAAAGTAAGTTACAGATGGTTGAAATCACTATACTGAAATCTACTAGTGTAGACACTCCCTAAGATAGACACATATACATGGATAAAAGGAGATCTAAATCGAGTACCCTATATTAGAGGGACAATGTCTCCCCAGACACCATAGGCTATCAAAACAAAGCATAAAGAATGCCAGGTGTTAGTTACCTCTTTGGAGTTCTTGTCAATCGTGTCATAGTCTCTCCCAAACATTGCAGGCTATTGCCATTGCCTTGGTTACCCTCCTAAGAGTAACTGTAAGACCCTGTAACTGAAGACATTGTATCTTGACCGGTACATCTCAGGTCCTGAATCCTTATTGGGGAGGCAAGGCAAGGAAGAAAGGACAGGCATACATACATATAGAAAACTGGAGTTAGATGGGGTGTGCATGATATTATGGAGCTGCACATACTATGGCTGCAACTCAGAACCTTAGTGTGTTTCTTATGTACAGCACAGGGGAGGGTTTAGCTAGTCTTTGTAGAAGGTCTCTGTGTGGATGAGCTATCTCAGGCAATATGCAACCAGGAGGAGGAAGCTGCCATTAGCAGCTTTTATATGCATGAATCAGTTTTCCATAAATACTCAAACTTTGACCAAGGGAGGAAAATTTTAACTAACTTCAAACCTGTGCCATATAGAGAAAGGCGTTGTCAATTTTCCATGCATCTGAGGCTTTGGTACATGTCATGTGCCCCCATCAACAATCCAAATTCACTCAAGGACTTCCCTCTCTCAGGCCTTCCTCCACTCCCTACAGCACTGTATCCATGAGTTACAGGACATACAGGTACTAAGTTTGTATTGCCTAGAAGTTTCAGTCATATTGGTTATTTTTTAATGGTTTGGAAAGTTCTATACATGCTACTGGAGAGAAAGGTAACTAATAGTTTCCCCCAGCTGTAAACTCCTGGCCAATGACTGGCCTGGCAAGATATGCTCACTGGTGCAAGAGTGGGACAAATAAGAGTAACCAACCACTTTTGATCAGATTTAAAGCCTGCTTCACAGGATGAAACTTATGCATGGCACCATTAACTGGGTCAAAACCCCATTACTAGCTAGGACATAGGTCATAGAAGAGAACTTGCGGCCTTTCTGCTAAATGGACAGAATAATTGTAATAAGTGATCCCCTAAGTTTTTATCTTTATACCCATAGACTAGTGCCTCTCTTGACCCTCATCAAATAAACTTTTTTTTTTTTGTAATATATAGCAGCTAACACAGAGATCCACAACCAATCAATATGAAGTTAATAAGAGACTGTGGAATGCTCAGATTTAAATGGGACAACTATATCACACATACACCCAAGACTCAGGAATCATCACAGAAAGAGGGGGAAGAGCCAGACAGAGTAGATATGTACAGTGAAAGAGGATCTTCTAGACATGACATAGTTGTACTCATAAACTCACAATGGCTAGGCCGTCAGGCAGAAAACTTGCACAAAATCAAGCCAGCCCAAATGCCAGCATGGATGTGTGAGTGTGTGTGTGGGTGTCTCATAAAGTTCCATCCTTAACTGAAATGCTCTTGGTAATTGATGGCTGCTGGAAGAGAGTCAATTTTCTGCAGGGATGCAGACCTCAAGAGGCTGCCCTAGTTCCAATAGATGGTCCCACACCCGTGTACATTTGGGTAGTACCAAATAGACTTAGTGTGTGTGTGTGTGTGTGTGTGTGTGTGTGTGTGTGAGAGAGAGAGAGAGAGAGAGACAGAGAGAGAGAGAGAGAGAGACAGAGAGAGAGACAGAGAGACAGAGAGAGAGACAGAGAGGGAGACAGAGAGGGAGACAGAGAGACACAGAGAGACACACAGAGAGAGACAGAGAGGAAAAGTGGCAGGGGGTTAGAGGGTGGGCAATGGGCATGGGTTTGATAGAAACACATATTCATGTATAAGTATTCTATACATGAGTACTATAGAAGTACTATAAAGTACTATAGAAGAAGTAAACCAGCTGTTATAGAATTTCATACAAATTCTTATCTACTCTAGATACAAATGATGATGTAAGATTAGATTGTGTTGATTTACCCTAACTACATGGTGTAATGTCTAAGAGGCAGAGAGCCCCTCTGACTCGTGCCTTATGGGTAGGAGTCACCATTAGAGATACTGCCTAGCATTCACTGTCCTTAAGAATTTAAATAAACTGTTTCCAGTTCTTTTTGTACCAAATATCTGCAAAATTTTCTTTTCTTTCCTCAAAGTCGCAGGTTATTGTTCTCTTTCTCTGTCTACTGGGCACCATTACATGGATCTGAGACTCTTCTCAGATGTCTGGACTCTCACATTTGGAAATGGAGTCCCCTTTATTTATCTGCAAATTCTGAGAATGGAGCTGGAGTCAGGCATGGGCCCATACTGGTAATCTCATCAGCTAAAGCAGGATTTAGGGCAGGCCTGGGGCTATGTAAAGAGAACTCAGCAGAGAGAATGAGGAAGGTTTAGCTGGCTAAGCTGAGGTGTCCTGTGTCCAGGAGAAGTGGTGGGAATTATAGGTGGACTGAATATGTCACTTTCTTTGTCTTGGGTCTGCTGTGGAGATCTTTCTTTGTACAGAAACCAGAAAAACAATCAGCTTTACATCCTCTTTCAGGACTCAAGTGTCCTTTAGCTGTATTCTGCCCTCTCTCATCTCCTAATATTACCCTTTCTTCATCTTCCTTCTACATGTTATACTACACACATGTGTGTGTACATTTGCTTACATATATACATGCATGCATGATAAAAATCATTTTAGAGGTTTCTCAAAAACAAAACAAAATAAAATAACAACAAAAACCAAAAACTGCCACATGGCCCAGCTATTTTACCCCTGGGCATCTGCCCAGCGAATCCTATAGCTTACCATAGAGATACTTGCACCTCCATGCCCATTGCTGCTCTAGTCACTATTGTTGGGGTACCTTGTGAGAAGGTATGTCTCTGTATATTCATTTTCAGAGAGCTAAAATTAATGCTAGCTGGATTTTGGTATTGTTATTTCTATGGTGCATCACCAGTCTTATATTTTGTAAATATTTGCTCTTCCTCACCTGTCTAAGATAATCTAGAATTACATCTGATTGTATCTGTGAAGTAGCTGGGCCATATCGCTGTAATAAAGAGCTTACAGCCAATAGCAGGGCAGAAAGACCCTTTGGAAAGAGAGAGGGTCTGTGAGAGAAGAAATCAGAGGAGGAGATTTGCCAGCAGACACAGAGGTAGACAAACCAGAATGGAGCAGAGAAATAGACCTGGTCATGTAGTGGGACAAAGAGCTAGGGTTACTCTGGTAAGGGTAGCTGAGAGGAGACTCAGCTAAGGTCTAAGCTTTAAAATATTAACAAGCCTGAATGCTATTATTTATATAGCTCACAGGTACACAAAAGTCCTGTTGTACACTGTAGCAAGGAAATGAAACCAACGTACAAGTTTATTAACAGATTAATGGATAATGACAATCCACTATGTACCTGAAATCAAATTCTGTTCCACTCTAAAAGAAAAATGAAACCACAAAATTTGCAGGAAAATGAATGGATTTCGAATAGTAATTGAAGTTGTACAATCTCAGAAAGTAAAATAAAGAAGCAGAACTCTCATTTCAGGTCCTAGGATGTTTTTCATAAGGTAGACACTCAGATCTAGTCTCCCTTTCTTGATTCTTAGTTTTGTTTTGTTTCTTTATAATGATCATCCCCAGCACACATTCACACACACACACACACACACACACACACACACAGAGCACAGGTATAGTCTCTTAATTCTGCTATGGGTGTGGTGATGAAGTGTGGGTGGATGTGCACGGTGCTTGTTGTGTCTAGTCTACCCAGTTAGACAAGAATGGACCTAGAGAAGTCATCCTTCACACAGCCCTCCTCTCGATTGATATTTAGGAGTAGAAGGGGGACTTGAACTCACAACTAGAAGAAAATTAAAGAGAAGTAATGATTTCAGAACGCCTGTTCCCTAGTCAGCTTCAACTATCAACTTGACCAAGTCCAGAGTTTTCTGTAGAAGTCTGGGAGTTTGGGGAACTGCCTTGATTATATGGGTCTGGAGGTATCTCTCTTTCCTTTCCTTTTCTTTACTTTCCTATTCTTTTCTTTCTTTTCTTCTTTTCTTTTCTTTTTAAAATTTATTCTTTAATCTTTTTTTACAGTTCAGACTTTATCCCCCTCCCAGTCCATCCTCTGATTGTTCCACATCCCCGCCTCCAAGTGGATGTCCCCCCTGTTCCCTCCACACACCTCCCCACTCCCTGTGATCTCCAGTCTCTTGAGGGTTAGGTGCATGATCTCTGACTGAACCCAGACCAGGCAGTCCTCTGCTGTATATGTTTTAGGGGCATCATATCAGCTGGTGTATGCTTCCTGATTGGTGGCTTGGCATCTGAGAGATCTCAGGTGTCTAGGTTAGTTGAGACTCCTGGTCTTCCTATAGGGCCGCCCTCCTCCTTAGCTTCTTCCAGCTTTTCCCTAATTCAACCACAGGGGTCACCAGCTTCTATCCATTGGTTGGGTGTAAATATCTGCATCTGACTCTTTCAGCTACTTGTTTGGTCTTTCAGAGGGCTGTCATGATAGGCCTTTTTTTGTGAGCACACCATAGCATCAGTAATAATGTCAGGCTTTGGGACCTCACCTTGAGCTGGATTCCAATTTGGTCCTGTCACTGGACCTCTTTTTCCTCAGGCTTTTCGCCATTTTTGTCCCTGTGGTTCTTTCAGACAGGAACAATTCTGGGTCAGTGTTTTTGACTGTGGGATGGCAACTCCATCCCTCCACTGGATACCCTGTCTTTCTACTGGAGGTGGGCTCTACAAGTTCCCTTTCCCCTCTGTATGGCGTTTCATCTAAAGTCCCTCCCTTTGAGTCCTGAGAGTCTCTCACCTCCCAGGTCTCTGGTACCTTCTAGAGGGTTCCCCCACCTCCTACCTTCCAGAGGTTGCCTGTTCCCACTCTTTCTGCTGGCTCTTGGGGCTTCAGTCCTGTTTTTCCCCCACCCAATACCTGATCATGTTCCCCTCTTCCCCTCCCCGTCCCTTTTCCCATTCAAGTCCCTCCCTCCCTTCCCATGCCTGCTATTGTTTTCTTCTCCCTCCCAAGTGGGCCCTTTGGCTTGTTAATCTTCTTGAGTTCTGTGGATTGTATCTTGGGTATTCTGTACTTTTCTTGGCTAATATTCACTTATTAGTGAGTACATACAATGGATGTCCTTTTGTGTCTCATTTACCTCATCCAGGATGATATTTTCTAGTTCCATCCATTTGCCTGCAAAACTCAGGATGTCTTCGTTCTTAACAGTCGAGTAGTATTTCATTGTGTAAATGAACCACATTTTCTGTATTCATTCTTCTGTTGTGGAACATATGGGTTGTGGCATGATGGGGCATCTTTTGGGTATATGCCCAAGAGTGGTATAGCTGGGTCATGTCTGTTTTTTTTTTATTGTTAATTGACACAGCAGGGCCTGTGATGTGAGTGAGTGAATGGGTGAGTGAGTGAGTGAGTGAGTGAGTGAGTGATGCCACCCCTAAGCAGGTGGTCCTGGGTTGTAAAAGGAAATGTTGGGGTTTGAGTGGAAGCTGAGAAACTCACTTCAGATATGGAGGCTTAAAAATGAAAGCTGTATTTCCTGAGCACTCAGGGAGGCTGCCAGTTTGGGATCTGAAACTTGTCCACAAAAGGAGATTGTACGTTTTAAAAGGATGGGAACACAAAGCAAGGGGTGAGCTGGGGTGAGCTGCAGTGTTATCCAATCGTATTTTAACATTATGAGTTAAGCAAGGGAGATTGGGCTGTATCCAGGGCACCTGGATTCAAGGTTCACAATTCATTCCTGTAGACTTAGGTCCAGAGCTCAGAGTGATAAGGAGACAAAGGAGCAGGTGGAGTGCATGTCAGGGTGTAACAGGCAACTGGTTATATATTTTTGTAATGTATGCACCTTGGTTTAGGTAACAGAGATCTCTATACTCTCTACTGATTAACAAACAATTAAGAAAACATTTGGAGAAGTGGGATTGGGTTCGTTTCTAGGCCTGGGTGCATGAGCTTGTTTAACTCTGCCAGCAAGATGGAGAGAAGTTGTCTTTGAGATGGCTGGACTCAGACACTGTTTCCTCACAAGTTGTCCCTGGGATGTCTGGACTCAGATAACTGTTTACAAGAGAAACTGTTCAGCTATAGGGAAATCCACAGCTTCCCTGGGGTCTGAGGCCTTGAGTTTAGTTCCTCCCTATGATTAAATGGAATCTGAAAATGAAATGATAGTATTTAGAATAAGTTCTTTTGCTGATTCCTAGCAGAAAGAGAAGACTCAAAGACACCAAAAGGATAGAGGCACAAGAAACAAAACCAGAGTGACAACTCTGAGCTGAGATTTTCCAGGAGTCAGGGGTGAATGCCAAATAGGACAAGAAGCCATTAGAAAATCCAAAGAAACAGAGAGTAGAGGTAGAATTGGAAAAAAAAAAAGACACAGTGAGACAGATCATGAAACTGATATCACTGGGAAAAGATTCAAGAGGGGCCCAACTCCCTCCCTTCCTCCCTGAATAAAAACCAACCCTGATGGGGAGAAATCTAAATAAAAAGTTAGGGCTGGAGATGGAAAAGAGAGAGTGGTAAGATGATTCAGCAGTGAGATGACTCAGCAGTGAGATGACTCAGCAGTGAGATGACTCAGCAGTGAGATGACTCAGCAGTGAGATGACTCAGCAGTGAGATGACTCAGCAGTAAGATGACTCAGCAGTGAGATGACTCAGCTGATGAGAACCATGGTCAGTTGGGGCACGAGTACTGTGTTCTCTCCTGCTTGAGAAGATCATGTGGTCTTGGAGACTGGTGGTCCTGAAGTGAGCTTCCCCTCTAAGCGTTTCCTATGACAATAGTGGAACATTCTTTTTGTTTTAGTTCATATTTATGGGTGAATCATGGCTGCACATGCATGTGTGGGGTAAAATTCAGTGTTCCTTCATGCATATACTGGGTGATGGCCAAGTAAGGGTTATGAAGCTATCACCTTTGTTGGTTTACAGGTGTTTCTCCTTCCAGGGACCTAGTAATGGCTTAAGTCATCACCTGCTGCCATTAGGGAACTGCTCACCACCTCAGTTCTCTCTCTCTCTCTCTCTCTCTCTCTCTCTCTCTCTCTCTCTCTCTC
>JADRCD010214431.1:36313-47434 GCA_019843815.1 Montemys delectorum | reverse complement strand
AACACACCCTCTCCTGCTTCCTGGCCCTGGCATTCCCCTACACTGGGGAATAGAACTTCACAGGAACAAGGGCCTCCCCTCCCATTGATGACTGACTAGGCCATCCTCCGCTATACATATGCTGCTGGAGCCATTAGTCCCACCATGTGTACTCTTGGGTTGGTGTTTTAGTCCCTGGGAGCTCTGAGGGTACTAGTTAGTTCATATTGTTGTTCATCCTAAGGGTCTGCAAACCCTTTAGCTCCTTGGGTCCTTTCTCTAGCTCCTTTACTGGGGACCCTGTGCTCAGTCCAGTGGATGGCTGTGAGCCTCTACTTCTGTATTAGTCTGGCACTGTAAGAGCCTCTCAGAAGATGGCTATATCAGGCTCCTCTTAGGCAGCACTTGCTGGCATCCACAATAGTGTCTGAATTTGATGATTGAATATGGGAAGGATTCTCAGGTGGAGCAGTCTCTGGATTTCCTTCCTTCAGTCTCTGCGCCATAGTTAGTCTCTGCTCCACAGTTAGTCTCTGTAACTCCTTCCATGGGTATTTTGTTGCCCCTTTTAAGAAGGAATGATGTACTCACACTTTGGTCTTCCTTCTTCTTGAGTTTCTCGTGGCTTGTGATTTGTTCTTTGTGTATTCCAATCGTCTGGGCTAATATCCACTTATTAGAGAGTGCATTCCATGTGTATTCTTTTGTGATTGGGTGATATTCTCTAGGTCCATCCATTTACCCAAGAATTTCATAAATTCATTGTTTTTAATAGCTGAGTAGTACTCCATTGTGTAGATGTATCACATTTTCTGTATACATTCCTCTGCTGAGGGACATCTAGGGCGTTTCCAGTTCCTGGCTATTAGAAATAAGGCTGCTATGAAAAAAGTGGAGCATGTTTCCTTATTACATGTTGGAGCATCTTCTGGGTATATACCATGGAGTGGTGTAGCTGGGTCCTCTGGTAGTACTCTGTCCAATTTCCTGAGGAACTGCCAAACTGATTTCCAGAGTGGTTGTACCAGTTTGAAAACCCACCAGCAATGAAGGTGTGTTCCTCTTTCTCCACAACCTCACCAGCATCTGCTATTATCTGAGTGTTTGATCTTAGCCTTTCTGACTGGTGTGAGGTGGAAACTCAGGGTTGTTTTGATTTGCAGTTCCCTGATGACTAAGGATGTTGAACATTTCTTTAGGTGCTTCTCAGCCATTTGGTATTGCTCAGTTGAGAATTCTTTGTTTATCTCTGAATCCCATTTCTAATAGGGTTATTTAGTTCTCTGGTGTCTAACTTCTTGAGTTCTTTGTATATATTGGATATTAGCCCTCTATCAGATGTAGAATTGGTAAAGATCTTTTCCCAATCTGTTGGTTGCTGTTTTGTCCTTACAGAAGCTTTGCAATTTTATGAGGTCCTTATTGTTGATTCTTGATCTTACAACACAAGCCATTGGTATTCCTCTGTTCAGGAATTTTTCCCCTGTGCCCATATGTTCGAGGCTTTTCCCCACTCTCTCCTCTATAAGGTTAGGGAAGTTTTCTTCTATAATTTTGTTGAAGATATTTACTGCTCCATTACATTGGGAGTCTTCACTCTCTTCTCTACCTATTATCATTAGGTTTGGTCACATTGAGTCCTGGATTTCCTGGATGTTTTGGGTTAGGAGCTTTTTGCTTTTTGCATTTTCTTTGACTGTTGTGTCAATGTTTTCTATGGTGTCTTCTGCCCCTGAGATTCTCTCTTCTATCTCTTGTATTCTGTTGGTGATGATTGCATCTGATTGCTCCTGATTTCTTTCCTAGGTTTTCTAACTCCAGAGTTTTCTCCCTTTGTAATTTCTTTATTGTTTCCAGTTCCATTATTAGATCTTAGATGGTTTTGTTCATTCTCTTGTTTAATTGTGTTTTCCTGTAATTTTTTTATTATATATTTTCTTTATTTACATGACATACAATATCTCCTTTCCCAATTTCCCCTCCAAATAAGTAAATAAATAAATAAATAAATAAAAAACAAACAAAAAGCAAAACAAAAACTAAACAAACATTAAAAAAAATCCTGTTCCCTCCCCCTTCCCCCAGCTCAGCACCCCACCCTCTCCTGTTTACTGGACCTGGCATTCCCCTACACTGGGGCATAGAACTATTGTCAAGGGTGGTGTTTCCCTAATTTCTTTTTCTGCCTGTTTATCGTTTGTGTAGAAGAAGGCCAGTGATTTGCTTGGGTTAATTTTATATCCAACTACTTTGCTGAAGTTGTTTATCAGGTTTAGGAGCTCTCTGGTGGAATTTTTGGGGTCACTTAAGTATACTATCATATCATCAGCAAATAGTGATAATTTGACTTCTTCCTTTCCAATTCGTATCCCTTTGATCTCCTTTTGTTGTCTAATTACTCCAGCTAGAACTTCAAGTACAATATTGAATAAGTAGGGAGAGAGTGGACAGCCTTTTCTAGTCCCTGATTTTAGTGGGATTGCTTCAAGTTTCTCTCCATTTAGTTTGAAGTTGGCTACTGTTTGCTGTATATTGCTTTTACTATGTTTAAGTATGGGCCTTGAATTCCTGATCTTTCCAAGACTTTTATCATGAAGGGATGTTGGATTTTGTCAAATGCTTTCTCAGCATCTAAGGAGATGATCATATGGTTTTTTTCTTTGAGTTTGTTTATATAGAGAATTATGTTGATGGATTTCCAAATATTGAACTATCTCTGCGTTCCTGGGATTAAGCCTACTTGATCATGATGGATGATCGTTTTGTTGTGTTCTTGGATTCAATTTGCAAGAAATTTATTGAGTATTTTTGCATCGATATTCATAAGGGAAATTGTTCTGAAGTTTTCTTTCTTTGTTAGCTGTCTGTGTGGTTTAGGTATAAGAGTAATTGTTTCATAGAACAAATTTTCTAGAGGACCTTCTGTTTCTATTTTGTGGAATAGTTTGAGGATTATTGGTATTAGGTCTTCTTTGAAGTTCTGATAAAACTCTGCACTAAACCCATGTTAATTAGGATAATATCTCTGTGTCCTCTAGTTAGTCATGCCAAGGATTTATCTATTTTGTTGATTTTGTCAAAGAACCAGCTCCTGGTTTGGTTGAATCCTTATATAGTTCTTTTTATTTTTCTTTGGTTGATTTCAGCCCTGAGTTTGATTATTTCCTGCCTTTGACTCCTCTTGGGTGAATTTGCTTCTTTTTGTTCTAGAGCTTTCAGATATGCTGTCAAATTGCTGGTGTATGCTCTCTCCAGTTTCTTTTGGAGGTACTTAAAGCTATTAGTTTTCCTCTTAGTACTGCTTTCATTGTGTCCTATAAGTCTGGGTATGTTGTGGCTTCATTTTCATTAAGCTCTAGAAAATCTAATTTCTTCCTTGACCAAGTTATCATTGATTAGAGTGTTATTTAACTTAGGTTTATATGGACATTCTATTGTCTATGTGTTTTTGAGGGGCAGCCTTAGTCCATGGTGATCTGATAGGATACAAGGAATTATTTTAATCTTCTTGTATGTGTTATGGCCTGATTTTTTACAGACTATCTGGTCAATTTTGGAGAAGGAAGCATGAGATGCTGAGAAGAAGGTATATTCTTTTGTTTTAGGATTAAAAGTTCTATAGATATCTGTTAAATTCATCTGTTTCATAACTTCTGTTAGTCTCACTGTGTCTTTGTTTAGTTTCTGTGTCCATGATCTGTTCATTGCAGAGAGTAGGGTGTTGAAATCTCCCACTATTATTGTATGCAGTGCAATGTGTGCTTTGAGCTTTAGTAAAGTTTCTTTTATGAATGTATATGCTGTTGAATTTGGAGCATAGAGGTTCAGAATAGAGAGTTCATCTTGGTAGATCATACCTTTGATAAGTATGAAGTGTCCCTACTTATCTTTTTTGATATCTTTAGGGTGAAAGTCAATTTTATTCGATATTAGAATGACTACTCTACCTTTTTTCTTGGGCCCATTGGCTTGGAAAATTGTTTTCCAGACTTTTATTCTGAGGTAGTGTCTGTCTTTGTAACTGAGGTAGGTTTCCTGTATGCAACGAAATGTTGAGTCTTGTTTAAGTACCCAGTCTGGTAATCTATGTCTTTTTAATGAGGAATTGAGTCCATTGATATTAATTGATATTATGGAAAAGTAATTATTGCTTCCTGTTATTTTTATTTTTAGAGTTGGAATTCTGGTCTTGTGCCTATCTTCTTCTAGTTTTGTTGGAAGATTACTTTTTTGCTTTTTCTAGGATGTAGTTCTCCTTCTGTTGTAGTTTTCTATTTATTACCCTTTGAAGGGCTGGATTTGTGGAAATACATTGTGTAAATATGATTTTGTCATGGAATACTTTGGTTTCTCCATCTATGGTAATTGAGAGTTTTGTTGGATATAGTAGCCTGGGCTGGCATTTGTGTTCTCTTAGGGTCTGTATGACATCAACCCAGGATCTTCTTGCTTTCTTAATCTCTGGCGAGAAGTCTGGTGTAATTCTGATAGACCTGCCTTTAAATGTTATTTGACCTTTTTCCCCTCACTGCTTTTAATATTCTTTCTTTGTTTTGTGCATTTGGTGTTTTGTCTTCTATGTGGTGGGAGGAATTTCTTTTCTGGTCCAGTCTATTTGGAGTTCTATAGGCTTCTTGTAATTTCATGGGCATCTCTGGTTTAGGTTAGGAAAGTTTTCTTCTATAATTTTGTTGAAGATGTTTACTGGCCCTTTAAGTTGGAGGTCTTCACTCTCTTCACTCTCTTCTATTCCTTAGGTTTGGTCTTCTCATTGTGTCCTGGATTTCCTGGATGTTTTTGGGTTTTCTGTAATTCTTTAAGGGATGTTTGTGTTTCCTCTTTAAAGGCTTCTACCTGCTTGTCTGTGTTCTCCTGTATTTCTTTAAAGGAGTTATTTATATTCTTCTTAAAGTCCTCCGTCATCATCATGAGAAGTGACTTTATATCTGAATCTTACTTTTCTGATGTTATGATGTGTCCAGGACTTGCTATGGTGGGAGAATTGGGTTCTGATGATGCCAAGTAACATTGATTTCTGTTGCTTCTGTTCTTAAGCTTGCTTCCCACCAACTGATTATTTCTAGTGCTCTGTGCCCTCACCATATTTGAATGGAGCCTGTCTTTCCTGTGATCCTGGTTCAGTCAGAACTCTTCAGAATCCAGCTCTCTCTGTGATCCTGTGATTCTGGGATCCGTGATCCTGAGATTCTGGATGTTCAGAGATCCTGGGTGTCAGGCTGACTATGAGTTCTTGATATCCTGGTGTGACCAAGATCCTGGGATCCTAAGATCCTGGTCATGCTAGAGCACCTGGGAGTGGAGCCTCCTCTGAGGATGTGAGACTGGCAGCTGAGTTTGCACCCAAGTTAAACAGGTGCAGAATGGAAGGAACCCGAGCCACTGGTCGGGGCGGGGGGTTCCAGCTTTCCTGGATCCTGCTGGTCTCAGTTACTTTCAGTGGTGTTGGAACAGATGTTGTGTTCTCCTCACCACTGATCCTAGGATCCTGGGTATGCTAGTGTCCCAGGGAGTAGAGCCTCCACTGGGGCTGTGAGACTGGCCGCAGAGTTTGTGCCCAAGGTAGATCAGGGCAGCTAAGTTTCTTATTTCATAAACCAAGTAATAAATATGTACATTGTCTATGTCAATTCTTGAAAGTGAATTTATGAATTAAACTTTAATTATTCATGTCTAAATTATTTCCCCATAATATTTCTTCATAATCTTTATCCATCTTATGAAAACAACATTAAATCTTTGCTTAAGATATCAATGTCAGTAACACCTAATTCTACTCCTAACATTTTAACAACATGGCTCATGATTCTGTGATAATTATATTAAGTTTAATAAAACAACATAATAAGAATAAATGGCTGCAGTAATGCAGAGAAATGTCACTCTGCAATTTATGGACCTTATTTCAAAGCTTAGAAAGTAGTTTGTATTAAATAAAAATGCTTCTGACAAAAATAATTTATAACTTTACCAAAATGCATAGGCAAATACAATGTGTAACAGAAAGTTTTTATCTCATGGTACTAGCAGAGGTCTAATACACAACAATAATGATGAATAAACTTAAAACATAGCCTTTGTTTAAAAATATCTGCTGACGCTAATAAATTTTAATGCTGTGGTTAGATAAGCAAGTCTCCAGCAGCAGCAGGCAGATAATATTATAAGAGTCTGTATATTTCTTCAGAGTAAATTTCTTTTTTTTTTTGTTTCTAAAATGATTATTTCTATTCCTTCAAGTTCTTAAAGGGTGGCTGTGAGATTTTTTGGTTTATTCTTTGTTTATTTGTTTTTATTAGATATTTTCTTTACTAACATTTCAAATGATATCCCCTTTATAGGTGGTTTCCCCTCCCCCCCCCAAAAAAAAAAGAAAGAAAGAAAGAAAAAAAATAAACTATTCCCTCTCCCCTCCCCCTGTTCACCAACCCACACTCTCCTGCTTCCTGGCATTGGCATTCCCCTACCCTGGGGCATAGAGTGTTCACATGACCAAGGGCCTCTCCTCCCATTTATGACCTACTAGGCAATCCTCTGCTACATATTCAGCTGGAGCCATGAGTTACACCATCTTTGGTTGGTCATTTAGTCTCTGGGAGCTCTGAGGGTACTGGTTGGTTCATATTGTTGTTCTTCTTAAGGGGAGCTGAAGGGTTTCTTCAGCTCCTTGGGTCCTTTCTCTAGATCCTTCATTGGGGACCCTGTACTCAGTCCAATGGATGGCTGTGAGCCTCTACTTCTGTATTAGTCAGGTACTGTCAGAGCCTCTCAGGAGACAGCTATATCAGGCTCCTGTCAGCCAACAGTTGATGGCATCCACAGTAGTGTCTAGGTTTGGTGAATGAATATGGGAAGGATTCCCAGGTGGAACAGTCTCTGGATTGTCCTTCCTTCAGTCTCTGCTCCATAGTCTGTCTCTGCAACTCCTTCCATGGGTAATTTGTTGTCCCTTTTGAGAAGAAACAACATATCTACACTTTGGTCTTCCTTTGTATTGAGTTTCTTGTGGTTTGTGGACTGTAATTTGGGTATTCCTATCTTCTAGGCTAATATCCACTTATTAGAGAGTGCATGCCATGTGTGTTCTTTTTTGATTGGGTTACCTCACTCAGGATGATATTCTCCAGATCCATCCATTTCCCTAAGAATTTCATAAATTCATTGTTTTTAATAGCTGAGTAGTACTCCATTGTGTAAACATACCACATTTTCTGTATCCATTCCTCTGTTGAGTGACATCTGGGTTGTTTCCAGTTTCTGGTTATTAGAAATAGGACTGCTGTGAAAATAGTGGAGCATGTTTCTTTATTACATGTTGGAGCATCTGCTGGGTATATGCCCAGGAGTGGTATAGCTGGGTCCTCAGGTAGTACTATATCCAATTTCCTGACTAACTACCAAACTGATTTCCAGAGTGGTTGTACCAGCTTGCAGTCCCACCAGCAATGAAGGTGTGTTCCTCTTTCTCCACAACCTCACCAGCATCTGCTGTCATTTGAGTTTTTTATCTTAGCCCTTCTGACTGGTGTGATGTAGAATCTCAGGGTTTTTATGATTTGCATTTCCCTGATGACTAAGGATGTTGAACATTTCTTTAGGTGTTTCTCAGCCATTTGGTGTTCATCAGTTGAGAATTCTTTGCTTAGCTCTGTACTCCATTTTTTAATAGGATTATTTGGTTCTCTGGAGTCTACCTTCTTGAGTTCTTTGTATATATTGGATATTAGCCCTCTATCAGATGTAGGATTGGTAAAGATCTTTTCCCAATCTGTTGGTTGCCTTTTTGTTCTATTGACAGTGTCCTTTACCTTACAGAGGCTTTGTAATTTTATGAGGTCCCATTTGTCGATTCTTGATCTTACAGCACAAGCCATTGGTGTTCCATTCAGGAATTTTCCTCTGTGCCCATATGTTCAAGGCTCTTCCCCAATTCTCCTCTATAAGTTTCAGTTTATTTGGTTTCATTTGGACATCTTTGATTCACTTGGACTTGAGCTTTGTTCAAGGAGATAAGAATGGATTGATTTGCATTCTTCTACATGCTAACTGCCAGTTGAGCCAGCACTATTTGTTGAAAATGCTGTCTTTTTTTTTCCTACTGGATAGTTTTAGCCCCTTTGTCAAAGATCAAGTTAACATAGGTGTGTGGGTTCATTTCTGAATCTTCAATTCTGTTCCATTGATCTACCTGCCTGTCACCGTACAAATACCATGCAGGTTTTATCACAATTGCTCTGTAGTACAGCTTAAGGTATGGGGTTGTGATTCTACCAGAAGTTCTTTTACTGTTGGGAATAGTTTTCTAAGCAAGTGAAAAATCTGTATGACAATAACTTCAAGTCTCTAATGAAAAAATCAAAGATCTCACAAGATTAAAAGATCTCCCATGCTCATGGATTGGCAGGATTAATATAGTAAAAATGGTCATCTTGCCAAAAGCAATCTACAGAGTAAATGCAATCCTCATCAAAATTCCAACTCAGTTCTTCACAGAGTTAGAAAAAGCAAATTGCAAATTAGTCTGGAATAACAATAAACCTAGGATAGCGAAAATTCTTCTCAACAGTAAAAGAACTGGTGGAACCAGAGTAAATTTCTTAATGCTTAGAAACATTTTAATTGTCATTAATTTAGTAGATTTATTTGAAACGTGGTGCTATTTATGTTCACATGTCTGACTTCACCATTCTGTTTTTTTGTTTTTATTTTTAATATGGACTTGTGCCTTTTTTGTGCACTTAGTCAAATTACCTGGAGTAAAACATTCCAAGCAGTGCACTTGACTCATGAAGATACACTCTTTAAAGTTCCCTTGAGCTTGTTCTGCATACTTCGTGGGAGAAGTCTTGCCCTAAGTATGCTTCACTCCTGCTGGAATGACCAAAATCTCATTCCAAGAACTAGCCACACATCAAGGATGACAGGAACAGTGTTCATTCCCTCCATAAAGTGGATTGATTTGAGCCGCTAGATTTCAAGGTGGCCTATATTTCGTCAAAATCTTTTCAAAACCCTTCTCCTAGAAATGCACCCTCTCTTGTCAAGGTACTTCATAAGCACAGTTATGCTACATCTCCAAGGTTTGTTTCTTCTTCCCATTGCTATTGGAATATATAATATCATTAATGGGTTCCTTCACCCTAAATGAATTTCTCCAAAGTGGGAAATCATGAACCAGAAAAATCAAGAGATGTTTAACCCTTGTGCCTGCATGATATGCAGAAAAAATGGATATGCAAGCCTGATCTTATCATCTGGGATGCAGAGCTGTCTTAGCTCTGATATCACTTGTGCCTACAGAGTGCTTAATCCCAGCCTCTCTGGCTAGGTGTAGACTTAGAAAATTGTTATATCATCGTAGAGGCCCTAAAGTATAATTTCTTTTCTCTGAAAGTTTTAAAGAAGGATGTGGCATCTTGAGAGGAAGTGCTCATGGTCACCTTGCCCAGAGGCTGTAGGAGCACTGCTGAGGGTTAAGCCTGGAAGGGTATCTGCTGGTCAATGAAAGAAACATTCAGATTTGAAGTGAAAAGTGGGGAGAGAATTGTCCCTTTCACATTGCAGAGCAGCAAAGCAAGAAGGAGTAAGGGAATGCATAGAAGCTGAATGTGCCACTGACCGGGGTTTCTCAGTGAGATAAGGACAAATGGTGTTAATCTCAGAGTGTGGGTAAACAGAGCAGAACGTGCACGTATGTCATTTCTTCTGGGTGTATACATTGAGCCTGGTAGAGTAATCAGTCTATAAGAAGTTTTAGTTGAAATTTCAGGTTAAGATTTTTCAGCTCTAAAATGGTCAGACATCAATTAAAATATGTGTAGTTGAAATTTCTCCAGGATATTTTGCTGCTTTAGCTGTTTTGTATGTATAGGTATGCAACACTAAGTAGCTTCAGGAAATTATAACTAACAAAATAAATAAACAAGCAGGTCACATGACGGTTGAAGGCAAGTGGGGACTAGCTTCAGGAAATTATAACTAACAAAATAAATAAACAGGTCACATGATGGTTGGAGGTAAGTCGGAGGGGTGTTGGGGTGGGACTGAAGAATACAGTATAGATGCACATAACCAACTGTTGCCTGAAAACTCTGCCTTGTACTTCACTTTATAATAACTTTAAAAAAAACAAACCAAGAAAAAGCAAACAAAATATGCGGATTTCTATCAATTATAGGGCTCTCTAGTAAAGTGAATTTCACTATATATTTGAGGTCCCCTGCCACAAATTCTGTTCCCCTTCCTGTGATTGCTTCTCTTCTATTTTGGGGATCACTTGGAGTTGGAATCATCCAGCACTCGTACCAGGACATCTTCTCCCTTCTGGTAGTGTGTTTTTCTCTTTAGAGTAATGCATTGTTCTAAATTTGTTGATAATTTGTCTAAATATTGTTAAGTTCTTAATTCTACCATAAAATGTATAATCAATAAGTATACCCTGTTTCTTATCAGTTCTTAAAATTTATCAGTTATTGAAGAGCATGTAATCAACATTTTCAAAATGAAATCTCTATTTCCTTTCTAACTGAATTCGCCAATCCCCTGTGAGGACTTTCTCAGTAATACTAATACCACACCTCATTGCTCAATAAAAAATCACACCAATAGTTCTTTCCTTGCCCAAATAGTATATGCAAAATTTATTAATCCCGCATTGTGACAAGCTCATTACCATCCCCCACCTGAATCCATCATTTTCTCTCACTGGGTATAATATAATATTTCAATGTCATTTCCCAGTGAGTACACAGATACTCACCAACTACAAAGGGTGCCAATTTTTTTTTTCTACAAAATTTAAAGCATAAGTTTGTAGCATGCCTCCATCACCAAGGAATGTACAGGAAGGAATCCATGACACCACATACATAGGTAGCAGACATCATTGGGAGGAAAGGTCCTTGGTCCTGTAGAGGTCTGATGTCCCATAGTAGGGGGATACTTAAGCTGTGGCACAGAAGTGGGTCAGTGGGTAGGGGAGCATCCTCATAGAGGCAAGGGGGAGTAAGGAGAAGGCAGATGAAACGATAGGGTTGTAGAGGGGCAACCAGGAAGGGGAATATCATTTGAGATCTAAAGAATAATAAACAGGAATGATAAGAAGAGAAAATTAAAAAAAAAAAA
>JADRCD010214431.1:0-27116 GCA_019843815.1 Montemys delectorum | reverse complement strand
TGTGTGTGTACGTGTGTGTTTCTCTGTGTTTATGCTCATCAATTGTCATGTAGGATAGCTATAGATTCAGAAGAGTGAATCTCCCTACTCCAGCATCTATAAGCTGCCAATAGCTATTCAATAAGATGGAACCTGATGATAACTTTTATCATCAACATGATTTTGGCTGGATTGAACTTGTATGAGTCTATGGCAGGTAACCAAAGAGGCTCTGAGTTCATAAATTTAATAGCTCCTTTAAGTCCAGAGGCTTGCTGTACATGTCATTCCTTTCTCTCAACAAGCTTATACATTCCTTGTGCTTCTTCACCTACAATGTTCCATGGGCCTTTATAGTGGGGTTGGCAAAAGGCTGAGAAAAATGTTTCATTTAGTGATGAGAAATCAGTCTGTTACTCTCAGTACTGAAAACCGTAATGCATCTTAACATTAACTAAAGTTAATGGTTTGGAGGGGTGGTTCTCCATCTAAAGTCAAGAGCAGCCCAGGTTTGTGGACATAAGCATAAATACTCAGAAGGGAATTTTGACTTAAGAACATTGAGAAAAGTAACAATAATAGATTCTATCTTAGGGTCTGTGGCCTCCCAAATCACAGGCTTTGAGTGTGGTTCAGGAAATTCCTTCCCATGAAATGACCTAACCATAAGCAAAAAGCAATTAATATCACATATCCTGCCACTATTGGACCAGTGGGGTCTCTCTTACTTGGCAGATGTGTAATGTAGCTTAAAGTGTCCAGTACTACAGAAGATCATTGATATCTTTTCTTGAAAGCAGTCTGCATTTCATAGTTGGGCACTATGAAAGCCAGCTAGTCAAGGGGGAGAAGTTTCTTGGTCTGTTTAAGATAGATTTCTTTATGTTTTACAACCAAAGTGAATGATGTCAAGTACATCCCATCCTCACGTTGCCAGGTAGTTATGTTGAGTTACCAAGGGCAATCACAATGACTTTTGCTGATTTGGAGGTTTCTAGGGCCTCTGTGAATAAGAACTTCAGTAGTGTACCCAGGATTTACACTGAGACTTCCATTAAATATAACCTGTGTATTATAGTCAATATACAAAATGTACTATCAGTCACTCCATCCAAGATTTTATTTTTTAGGCTATATTTTGAAAATACCATATTAACTACTAGGTTTCCATAAGGTGTGGTCATGTATACTTAGGTCTGGTTCATATACTAATTTCTCTAGTACACCCCATCCTCACTTGATCTTTCACCTACCAATATAACTCCCTTTTTGAATCACTGTACTATACTCTTGCTCCAAATATATAGTATGGTTCAATTTATAGGCACAGTTAAGTTTGATTTAGAATATGATAGCATACTAAATAAGACCAACAATCAACATATAGAGTCTAAGGAAGCTAAAAACCTTCAACTCAGAGAAGTTAACTAGTAAGAAAGAAAGCTCACATTCATGCATGTGCATTTATACATGCATGCTTACACACACACACACACACACACACACACACACACACACACTGGAAGAAAATCCTTGCCAGTTGCTCTTCTGATAAAATATTAGTGTCTAGATTATTCTCCTTTATCTTTTAAGGCAGGATCTCTCACTGAGTCTGAAGTTCATAAATTCAATTAGACTCTATAGCTGCCCAGTGACCTTCAGGGAGCTGTCTGTCATTGCCTTACTCATGGGTATGCTTGATTTTTTTTTTACATGTTTGACACATACTAACATAAGTTGTTGTTCTTGTGCATCAGATTTATTCTCTCAGCCATTGTCTCTCCTTCTCCTTATTAAATTGAGAAAATCCATGAGAAGATCATGGTAGTTACATGTGGAAGGATCAGATTGGTGATGACAGATGAGGCTTTGAAAGCTTTCTCAGGCAGTAAGTATGCTTTCATTGTGCTCCATTTCTGGGTTGAAATAGCCTGTGAAGTAATGTTTAGTTTAGGGTTTTGAATTACATATTTACAGTGGTAACCCAAACACTTTAAGATTGCTTCATAAAGGAAAAAAATAATTAACTAAAAATCTCACAAAAGCAATCTTATAGCCGATTTCCTTAGACTAACAGTCAAACTCTTTTTAATAACTATAGTCACTAATTCAAGAAAGAGTCTGGGAATTTTTTCTCTGCTTCAGGCAGTGTAAGAACAATTTATTTCCAGTAACAAAAAACAATAAACAAAACAAAACAAAAAATAAAAAACAAAAAGCAAACAAAAAAGGACTATGGTTCTGATTAGAGGTTACCTAGCTTTGGTGGCTGTGTATATGTGCGTGTGCACATGCATGTGTGTGTGTGTGTGTGTGTGTGTGTGTGTGTGTGTGTGTGTATGTGTGTGTATGTGTGTGTGAGAGAGAGAAAGAGAGACAGAGACAGAGGCAGAGAGACAGACAGAGGGATGAGAAACAGAAAGACAGAGAGAAAGAGAGAGATCTAAATTAATTTTAATTTTATTAAGTAATTTTGCTGTTTTAAAGTGTGAGAGACCATCACTAACTATATAAGCTGGTTCAATATTCATCAACCATCACTATTATACATGATTAATTCTATGTATTACTGCAAAGAAAAATCTAAGAAATAGATATTAAAAATATGGAGAATATTTTTTTCATAGAACATGAGGAACAGAAGAGTGCATTTATAAGCTTGCTTTATAGCCTTCATAATTAATCTCAAGATTTATAAAGACACTTCAAAGGTCCAACTATCAAGTACTAACTTAGGACCACTTAAAGATGATCTAGAATAAGAGATATTCCCAGATCAGCAATGTTTTGTTTAAATGGCTTATTGGAGCATAAATATAAAACAAACCACTAAATTTTCAAAGGCAGTGTGATTTGTCAGTTTTAACAATTACAGTGTCTATGTATTTAGACAACTATTTATAAGCAAATTAAGACATATGTAAAACAATGGCATACGTGAATTTGAGAGGATATCTGAGCGGTAAGAGCACTGGCTCCTCTTCCAGAGGGTCAGGATTTGATTTCCAACAATCACATGGGAGATTCCGAACAGATTGTAATTCCAGTTCCAGTGGATCAGATAGCCTCGTCTGCCCTCTGTGGACATGGCATGCACAGGGTGAATAACCATACATGAATATAAAACATATATGTACATAAAAATGTTTCAAAAGTCACATTATTACCTATAAAACCAACAAACTATACACACAAAGAATATTCAATTCAGAATAATGTATGTGCTGAAGACATAACTCATTACTGGTAGGATTATCTTTCAGACATCTTAATAAGAACCTAAATTTAAGCATAGTTAGATATACTAGTAGTATATAAAACACACACATAAAATTATGATTATATAACCATATGTCATTATATATACCAATGAAATTAAGAAAACATATTAGATTTAAAGAAACTATATAGTCAAAATAATTTTAAAATAATTATAATAGTCATTTTTATAATGACTATATAAAAATAATTTAGTCATTGATTACAATAAAATCAAGAAATACATCTTTAATATTGTCTTATTTTAATAGCTTGAATAATTGAAACCTCAATATGATAATCTTTAAATAGTACATTAAATTAACCATATGTAAGTACATTTGGAGATGGCTGTCTTATAGAAATGATGGGAAAGATCATGTAGCTTATGAGTAGAGCATTCATCCAGCTTGCATATGATCCTAAACTTGACCACAAGTAGTTCCTCCTTCCCCAAGTACAAGATAATAAATACTTGAATCTTTTCAGATCCATCTCATTTACAGACATTTTCACTTTTCCTTCTCCTCCGCTCATTTAATATCACATTAAATTAGTGTTAGTTTATGTAATATAACTTTTGGGGTTTAGCTCCTAAGAGCTACTTCCTCTCCCTAGCTATATATTAAACTACCCTAATTTTCCTACATGTCTTAAGACCAAGGAGATATAAATCATCCTGTACCATTGAAGTTTGAATATCAAACACCAGACCTTTTGGGGCTTACAAGAGAACCAAGCTACCCTTTGAATTATATGGTATTTTTTTTCAAAACTCAAGAGATTATGGGGAATTAATTTCATAGTAAACAACATATCCATTTATAAGAGCCTAGTGACAGTTATGACACAAGAATAAATAAGTTAAAATAAAGACTATTAATTGCAAAAATTCTGGACATAAATAACTCTGAACTTTAGTAATTCCTGGCACCATTCTGAAAATGGTGCTGGAGTGTCACAGCATTCAGCGCTGTCTCCTCTGCAATCCATGTACTTATCATGTCTACTCTGTATAAGATACTCACCCATCAATCACTCAACATCAATCTCTGTTACCAAATGGACCTTGTCAGTGTGACTGACTGTGGTAGGTTGCTCTCATGCTGTGTAGTGTCACCAAAGGTTACAGTGGTGATTCAGGGAATTTAATTGTGACTTAGATAAGCCATGAAGTGGCCCTAAAAGTGAGAATGTTGAAGTTATCCATTCAATAAAGAAAATTAAGAAAAAAAAACACGTAACAAACTAGCATGCTGAGCTCACTAAAATCTGTTCTAAAACTTGAATCTTCCTGCCTTGGAAATGATAAAAAAGGGAAGAGGAACTTGCATTTATTTTGCTGCCTTTATTCAAAATGGTGTGAGCATTATGTGATGCCACAGTGAAGGACAAATGGTTAACATGGGAAGAGATATTCAATCCATGGTCATGTGTACAGAATAGAGAAAAGCATCAAATACACATGCATGTCCATGGTTTCATTTATTTTCCAGGGCAGAGTGTGAACACAGTCCTCACTACCACAAATTATGCAGTCTTGTTTCATGCATGTAGGGAAATCCCTGGGTGAGCACATCCAGGGTGAAAGGGACAAGCTTTGCCTTGAGAAAACCAACTTTGTGGGCATTGTAGCATCTCCCACGCCAGGTAACTATATGATCAGAGTTTCAGAGAAACATTTTTAGTTGTACAATGTAAACCCTGAAGATTATTGAGAGCACAAAGGTCTCTACCCTCACGGATAGCACTAGGGAAAACAGAAATGTTAAACAAGTAGAGTTGTCTGTTAACCAAAAGAGATATATACCCTGTTTTCCACTTAGAAGGCAGGAAATAGGGGGAGCTAATAGCATATCAACCCCTGTGCTATATGTAGGTTCAAGCAATACCTACTTTGCCTGGACTCACACATACAAGACTGCAGATAAGTTATAATCTAGATGACTTTTGTGCTATATGTTGGACAACGCCGTATCTTACTCCTCGAGACTCTATGCTTATCTAGGTCCTTATTTCAAGAACTTCATCTTGATCATTGTTTCTTTGGCAAAAGAACCCGTCTCCATGAGAGTGTTACATGTACTTCACAAATGGAGCAGAGTTCAGTTGGCCTTTTTGCTATCTGTAGGTCCAAGTGACACTTAACACTCCCAGACTCTTATACATCTCAGCTATACTACTTAGACCCTATCTTGAGCACTGTTTCTCAGTCAATCTGTAGAATCCATCTTTATGGAAGAGGTCATGTGTACTTTGCAGGTAATTTCAATATAGTCATGCCTTAAGCTTTAAAATGCACACAGGATTAAGAAAAGTGTAACCATAGAACTTTATTCCAAAATTATACTCTTCTTAAGTAGACCTAAAATAAATTTTCTTATCTTTTTAAATTTTATTGCATTATGAGAAAAGTTACGTGATTTCAATTTATCTGAATTTGTTAACATTTAAAAACATATTTTGAGTAAATAGAATTAAATCACATTCTTGTTTCTCATTTGTACTGCAATTCCTCCCAGAGACCCCACTTCAATACCTACAGTATCTTTTTTGTCATATTGCTTAAAATTTGTAAAATATCATAACAATAAAAATGAGTATTATAAAAGTTGTTTGATACAAAAAACAATCAATTTAACAGTCTTATGTAGATGCTTGTCTACAGCAATACTGAAAATGCATATGTTTTTCTCAATATAAACTTTAAATAACTCCAAACATGTTAACTGTATATTTAAAAATAACACATCACTACTAGAATTTTCTTAAATGAACATAAATATACAAAGTCTTTTTGTTTGTTTTCTTGTGTTGTATTTAATAGAGCTTAAAATTTTGACTCTTACTGTGGTACAAGCTAAAAATAAGAACAATTTTTAGACATTGGATTTCATTGTAATAAGGCTGTACTGCAAAGACCCTCATATCACCAAAGGATTCTACCTCCATCATAGCCAAACTGAGAGTTGATGGTTCTTCTGCACCAAGAAATGAATTGTAGGCATGATTTTTTGATACAGACTTCCTGCTATGGTCAAAGCTATTTGACTTGAGTGAGTGACTTTATTCTCAGGCCACACAGAACAGGTTACATTCATTTAAGAAATGGTGTGTGTATTAAGATGGTCTATCCATAAAGTCATTCACCAACTGTTTCAATGAACAATGGTTTTGCTTGGATGGTAGCACAGACACATTAGGTGAGGTTAAGAATTTGGTTCATTAGCTGTGATACTTTGGAAAAGCATTTATCTCAGAGAAAGATTAACTTATAAAGTCCTCTTCTTCAAACTTGATACAAGAGTTACAAACATCAAGCAAAACATTCAGTCTCACTATTTGTTGTTCTATTACAACCTCCCTAGTGAATCGTCTATGTTTCTTTTGAGAATATAAATGATTTTGAAGTATATAAGATGCTCTGAAAACCATAATATAGTGTAAAAGCATTAAATAAACAATACTACTAATAGAGAGGTTGAGAAAGGAGAAGCAAGACTTCAAGACCCTTACGTTGTACACAGTGAGATACTGTCAAAACAAAAAACAAAAAACAAACAAAAAAAACAAGCTGAAAGTGTATATAGATTGTACAATATTGGACCTATTTCTCCAATTACCAAATTAGAGAGACCATTGGATGACAATCAACAATTTATAATTCCTCATATTATTGGATTTCAATCGATTAGGATATGTTGGTAATATTAATTTTCACATTAAGATATTAAGAAAAAGTAATTGTCACTTCCTGTTGTTTTTGTTGTAAGAGGTGGAATTAAGTTTGTGTGGATTCGTTGAAAGATTTCTTTCTTGCTTCTTCTAGGGTATAGTTTTGCTCATTATGTTGATGTTTTCCATCTATTATCCTTTGTATGGTTGGATTTGTGGAAAGATACCCTGTAAATTTTGTTTTGTCATGGAATATCTTGGTTTCTCCATCTATGGTAATTGAGAGTCTTGCTGGGTATAGTAGCCTGGGCTGGCATTTGTGTTCTCTTAGGGTCTGTATGACATCTGCCCAGGATCTTCTAGCTTTCATAGTCTCTGGTGAGAAGTCTGGTGTAATTCTGATAGGCCTGCCTTTATATGGTACTTGACCTTTTTCCCTTACTACTTTTAAAATTCTTTCTTTGTTTAGTGAATTTGGCATTTTGATTATTATGTGACAGGAGGAATTTCTTTTCAGTCTATTTGGATTTCTGTAGGCTTCTTGTTTGTTCATGGCCATCTCTTTCTTTAGGCTAGGGAAGTTTTCTTCCAAAATTTTGTTGAGGATATTTACTAGCCCATTACATTGGGAGTCTTCACTCTCTTCTATACCTATTATCCTTAGCTTTGGTCTTCTCATTGTGTCTTAGATTTCCTGGATGTTTTGGGTTAGGAGCTTTTTACTTTTTGCATTTTCTTGGACTGTTGTGTCAATGTTTATGTTTTCTATGGTGTCTTCTGCCCCTGAGATTCTCTCTTCTATCTCTTGTATTCTGTTGGTGATGTTTGCATCTATGACTCCTGATTTCTTTCCTAGGTTTTGTATCACCAGGACTATCTCTCTGATTTCTTTATTGTTTCTATTTCCATTTTTAGATTCTGGATGGTTTTGCTCATTTCCTTCACCTGTTTGATTGTATTTTCCTATAGTTCTTTAAGGGATTTTTGAGTTTCCTCTTGAAGGGCTTCTAGCTATTTACCTGTGTTCTCCTGTATTTCTTTGAGAGTACATTTATGTCTTTCTTAAAGTCCTGTATCATCACCATGAGAAGTGATTTTATATCTGAATCTTGCTTTTTCAGTGTAATGTTGTGTCCAGGACTTGCTATGGTGGGAGAATTGAGTTCTGATGATGTGACCTTGGTTTGTGTTCCTTATTTTCTTACACTTTGCCATCTGGCTCTCTCTAGTGCTACCTACCCCTGCTAAATCTGACTGAAGTCTGTCTTTCCTGTGATCTTGGTTTGTCAGAACTCCTCAGATTCAAATTGTCTCTGTGATCCTGTGATCCTGGGCTTGTTAGAGCACCTGGGAGTGGGGCTTCTTCTCTGTGTTGTGGAACTGGCTGCGGAGCTTGTGCCCAAGCTCTGCTCAGGACACCAGCCCAGACAGACCGGAAGGAACCTGAGTCACTGGACTGGCAGAGTTTCTGTGTGCCTGGTCCCAGTTATTCCTGGTATTGGTAGAGATGTTGGTTCCTCCTCACCTCTGATCCTGGGTTTGTCAGAGCTCCTGGGAGTGGAGCTTCCTCTGGGTGTTGTGGGACTGGCTGCAGAGCTGGGGCCCAAGGTCTGCTCAGGACACCAGCCCAGACAGACAGGATAAAATAAATTTTCTTGTCTCAGACTCTTGCAGTTTAACCTAACACTGGCTACTAAGTCAATTTGGATAGGATTTCATCTTGTGCCATATAGACTATTATTCTGCAGGTCCTGGTGTTTTCAGAGACCTTCCATAAATGGTTAGATAGAATGACTAGTTTTGAAAAAACTAGAAATCTATGTATATACATACATATATGTGAACATTTTTCCTATATGCTATATTCTATAGAATATATGAAATATGGTATAAGATGTAATATATGATGCATGTTATATCATATAAGATAAGTTAATACATAATACATAATGTATAATATGTAATGTATGATGTACAATATAATATAAAATGTATAATGTATGTTAATATATACTAAAAACTTACACTGAAAGTTATTAATTAAACTGATCACAATATCTTATAGCATAAAATTGTAGAAGAGTATAATTGTTAGATCAGAAATAATAAAGAAAATTACATTTTTATTTTAGAATATTTTAATATATTGATGTATTGTCTCTATTGTTTTCATTTATTATTGTGACATGTATACATACATATAAATGCAACATACAGAGATCTCTTAGTGTTTCTCATTTGTATATTTGTTCAGTGTTGATCATTTCACATTGGATAACAAATTAGGTAACTAATACATTCAGGATGTGTCTCACTCTCCACATTCATAAATTGCCTGCAACTATCCATCTAGAGTTGTGAGCCCATGCGATTTTTCCCATTAGTGTTTGTATGTCAACTGGTGTTGTCATAGGTCAGGTATCATCAGCTATGTTGTGGAGACTGCATAGAAACAGGAGAGCTTTACAGTTAGAGGAAGGGGAACAATTGAAAGATGGAGCGAGATATCAAAATACATAACAGAATAGTAATATGATTAAGGAGTATTATATAAATAAAAAACCTGAAGCCAAGATAAATTAATTGTTCTCATTTATTGTTTCATAAAGTGAAACCTCATTGGTTTCAAACTTGTAACAGTAACAATGAAGTTTTTGGCAGTTCCTGGGATAAGGAGAGTTTAATTTCCCTAACAGTGAAGCACTTGCCAAGCTGATTATACTGTAGTGGTGGGCCACACATCTAAAAGTAATTGGGCAACACAATTGCTGTTGTTGGAGGAAGGACATCAAGTGGGATGCACAGAAAAGGAGGGTGGACCTGAAAACTGAGGAGTGAATATAATCAAAACTCATGAAATTCCCAAGGAACTAATGGAATGCAGTGCCCACCTAATATAGAAGTAGAGGCTCACAGTCATCCATTGGACTGAGCACAGGGTCACCAATGAAGGAGCTAGAGAAAGGACCCAAGGAGCTGAAGGGTTTGCAGCCCCTTATGAACAATATGAACTAACTAGTACCTTCAGAGCTCCAAGGAACTAAACCACAAACCCAAGAGTACGTATGGTGGTACTCATGGCTCCAGCAGCTTATGTACAGAAGAGGATGGCCTAGTCGGTCATCAGTGGGAGGAGTGGCCCTTAGACCTGTTCTATGCCTCTGTGTAGGGGAATCCCAGGGCTAGGAAGCAGAAGAGGGTGGGTTGGTGAGGAGGGCGAGGGCACCGGGAGAGGATATATCATTTCAAATGTAAATAAAGAAAATAACTAATATAAATAAATAAATAAATAAATAAATAAATGGATCAGGCCTAAGATTGAAAACAAAAGAATTCATAGTTGTTATCTAATTTTTATGAATAGTAATTATGATCATGATGCATATATTTCTCTGTCTTTCAGTGTGATAATTAGAAATATATATGATGATTATAATACAAGTTTATTTGGAAGAATTATGGAAGAATACAAAGAATTCATGAATTATAACTCTTATACAGTGTCTGATAAATGGTTTTATAACTTGGCTACATGAGAGCCTCCTTCAGGTACAGTTCCATACTATAAAGTGTCTATAGAATTTCTGAAATTCTCCAACCATGGAAGAATGCATCCTGGAAAAGTTCTTTTGATTTACCATTGGAGCTAAATGTTAAGGGAAAAGTTCCATTCATAATAGCACTTTCATTTGTGTTTCTACTTGATAAATTAAGGACAGACTGATAACATAGGTGGTCAAAGCAGAAGGACAACAGCTACATAGGAAAAAGGTTACACAGAGGCATAAGAATACCACCTAGAAAACATCTTAAATGTAAAGAGAAATGAAAACATATAGGAAAACATTTTATAGAGCATAATTATTTCCTTAAATAAGAAAACAAAAACTTTTTTTTAACTTTTATAAATTATCTTCTTAGTTTTAGTTGTTGCAAAGCACATGTACCATAACATGTTCCATTTTAATCATTTTTGGTTTTGGTTTTATTTTGAGATTGTAATTTAATTATAACATTTTTCTTCTCATTCTTCCCTCAAAAAACTTCCTATATACCTTCCCCAACTATCCTTTAAATTCATGGCATCCTTATTTGTGGATTGTTAATACGTATATATATGTATTTTAAAGACATATATATTCCCAAGTATAGCCTGTTGAGTCCATATAATGTTATGTGTGTGTTCAGGGATGATCATTGTGCATGGGACAATTGATTGGTGTGCTTGTGACTGAGAAACACCTCTTTTCCCACTCCCAATTTTTTTATATGCCTGTATTTTTCTTTGTACAATTGAGGCCTATGGGCTTTTAAGAAACATTAATCTTAAAAGTTTATCAACATTTTCATTTGACAAATGAGTCATTTGACCAAGTGAAATATTATTGCTATAACGATAGGCATATATCTCAAGAGCTGATTTACTTCTAAAGTTTACAATACTCCAGGCTGGTATTAGTATTAAGAATAGTGTTATTTTGTGGATTCATCTGTCTTAATGCAACTGGAAACAGGTTGGTATCAACAGTCTTATGTAGGGCAATGGTCTGTTCAGGCAACTTAGGCTTAGTAGAGTAGTAGGCCTAGACCCCTGAAGCCCTCGTGGGCAGTTCCTGCCTGCAGGGGCGGAAGGAGTTCAGCTATCACTCTTGAGACTTTGTCCTCTGTTTCAGTTACAACCCCTCACATCTGCCCTTGTAGGAGCTGTGTGCTCTATCAGATAGACAATGCTCCAAGCTCCCAGTGTTCTTAGTTGGACCCTACCCGCAGTGATCTGACCACAGCCAGGTATGCCTGCCCCACAGATAGCCAGGCCTCATATAATATAAAGTACCTTTTGCCCCACTCCCCCCTTTTGCTCTTTGTTTCCTCTCTTGTCCTCTTCCTCTCCTCTCTTGCTCTTTGTTCTTCTCTTGCCCTCTTTCCTCTCTTTCCTGCTCTTTATTTTCTTCTCTTGCCTTCTTGTTCTCTTGCTTCCTTTCTTTCCTTTATCTCTCTCTGTCTCTCTCTGTTTCTGTCTCTGTCTCTCTGTCTCTGTCTCTGTCTCTCTCTCTGACTCTCTCTGTTTCTGTCTCTGTCTCTGTGTCTCTGTCTCTCTCTGTCTCTGTCTCTCTCTCTCTCTCCTTTTCTGTTTTCCTTCCTCTCATTTCCTTCTTTCTACTTGAGCAGCCTATTTTCTCTTTCCTATAATAAAACATCTTATTAATACATTGCCTTTTTTTTGACTAGCACACCCCACCCCAGGCCCCAGCAGCAGAGAGCCTTAACCATCAGCAGGAGAGAGAGGTACCCAGGCCCCACAGTCTTATACAAAACCACTCCAGGCTTTTCTGGAGGTCAGGTTTATCTTGAGGTCATTATCCTTATATACACCGTCACTTCTCACTTTTGTTCTATTCTTATATTCTAAATAATCCCAAAGAATCTGACTTCAACTAATGTATTGATCTTCTTACTGTCCTATATGTGTGCCTCTTTATTTATTTATGTTTTTTGATTTTCAGTGTTGTAAATATACTATGTGAACCCAAGATTATCCTATAAAACACTGGGAGAGTACTCTATTGCCTTTTATAAGTGATAAATACAACTACAAATTAAATGATTGGGATATTATTTGAGGAATATGATTGTTCAATTTTCAGAAATTCTAGCATAAATTGCTAGGAGATGACCAAAAATCTTTACCATAGTTAGCATCCAAGTATGATCACTATTTACAATGAATTTTTATGGTTCAATCATTAATTCTAATCATTTAATCCAATAGGGATAATAAGGGTAGCTAGGATTGTTCAGGAAGCCATGCCTGTCTCAACATATATGACTGCAGTTTTCCTCTAAGACCCAACCCTGAGCCTGCTCTGGGAAGTTTATAAATAAACACCCTTCTTTGTGCTGACTTTCCGGTATTTGCATCTTCAGTTGACTAATAGATCATAGTAATCTTTAACCAAAATGTGAAATGACAATGAGAATAAGTTTGTATTCCTTTGTATTACATTCTATTTGAAGTATGTTAGATATATTAAAATGAATGGACAATGCTGTATCCCACATGATATGGCTATTTCTGCCTTGATTAGTCAGCAGCTCTAATTATCCACATGGATCCAAAAAGCACTAAGTCCATTAACTATATATCATGGATTGTGGGTATAGGACAAGCTCACAAGTTACTGCCTTTCTTCAAGGATTTGTAAACATTTAACAGAAACTAGAGTAGCAGGCTCAAGAAGCCATGCCTTGGATATCACATGTCCGAAAACAACTTTGTGGAATAACTTCACTTTTTTCACTTTATATAGGTTGCTGGGATTAAACTCATGAAGCCAAGGCTTGTATGGTGAAGACTTTTGCCTGATGACCCATCTCTTTTGTCACAGTAATCTAGTATTAATTCCTATAATTTCATAACCATTAAAAATGGAAAAAGTCTTCAAAATTATAAATAATTGAATTTAATTTTAAATACGAAATGATTATGCAAAACTGAAGAAAATATTTAAAAGACAGTAGTTCTCGTCTCTGATAGTAGGCAATCTAATCCTTCCACCACACCAGCCCATAATGAACATATTGCTACCAAGATGATGAAAAGATTAAACCATACCACATAGAATGCTGAAAAGTCATATTTAAATTATCAACTTTGGAAATACTGTTTTATAACTTCATTAGGGATATATGTTAAAATAAGGTACTAATGTTTTCTTTTTTGAAAATTAAATCTGTATTCCCTTACAAAACATGATTAAAACCAGAGGAAGAATCATTGCAGATATTAAAAACATCAGAGTTAACATTCTTTGTAATGTACATTTACATTCCAGCCATTGCCCCCTCCCAGTACTCCCCACAGTTCCTCACCCCATTCGCTGCTCCCTTGCCTTCAAGAGGGTGTTTCTCCACCTCCAACCCTGTGTTCCCATTCCCTGGAGCCTCAAGTCTCTCTAGGATTAGGCACATCTTCTCCAACTGAGGCCAGAACAAGCCATCTTCTGCTGTATATGGGATTGGGGTCCTGGGAGTATCTTATATATGCTCCTTGGTTGGGGGCTCAGTCTCTGCAATGTCCCAGGGGTTCAGATTAGTTGAGACTGTTGGTCTTTCTATGGGGTCATCCTCCTTCAATCCTTCCCCTAATTCAATAATAGGGGTTCCCAACTACACTCCAATGGTTGAATGAAAGTATCTGTCCCTATCTCAGTCAGTTGCTGGTAGGACCTCTCAGAAGTCAGCCAACTTAGCCTCCTGTCTGTAAACACATCATAGCAATGGTAATAGTGTCAGGCCTTGGTGCTTCTCCTTGAGATAGATCCCAAGTTGGGCCTGTCACTGGACAGCCTTTTCTTCATTTTTCTCCCTTCAGTTCTCTCAGACAGGAACAAGTCTGGATTACAAATTTTGACTGTGGCTTGGTAACCCTGTTTCTATACTTGGGGGCATGTCTATCTACTGTTGGTGGACTCTTCAAATTTCCTATGCCCACTGTTGGGCATTTTGGCTAAGGTCACCCCATCCAGTACTGAGAATCTCTCATCTCTCAGGTCTCTGAAACTTTCTAGAGGGCTCTCGTACCTCCAACCACTAGAAACTACATACTTTTCTTCATTCTCCTGGCACTCTGGGCTTCTCTTCTGTTTCCCCATTCCTGATCCTTTTCTCTTTTCCCTTCCTCCTCCTCACTTCCAGCAAACTCCTTCCCTTCCTTTGCCATCTGGGTGTGTTATGTTTCCCCTCTCAAATGTGATCGAATCATCCTCACTTGGGCCTTTCTGCTTGTTAAATTTCTTAAGGTCTATGGCTTGTATCCTGGCTATTCTGTAATTTTTTGTTAATATCCACTCATCAGTGAGCACATACTATGCATGTCTTTTGGGTCTGTGTTACCTCATTCAGGATAACATATTCTAGTTCTATCCACTTGCCTGCAAAATCCATGATGTCCTTATTTTTAGTAGCTGAATTTCATTGTTTTTCACAACAAACCCAAAAGCACATGATCACTCACATATAATACCACCTACAACAATAAAAATAATAGGAACTAATGATTATTAGTTTTTAGATCTCTCAATAGCAATGGACTCAATTTGCCAATAAAAAGACACAGTCTATCAGACTGGGTAGATAAACAGCATCCAGTATTTTGCAGCATTCAAGAAACACACCTCAGAGACAAAGGCAGGTACTACCTCAGAGTAAAGGGCTGGAAAAAAGTTTTTCTAGCAAGTGATCCCAAGAAACAGGCTGGAGTAGTCATTCTATTATTTACTAAAATATACATTCAACTAAAATTATCCAAGGAATTGGAGGATATTTTATATTAATCAAAGGTAAAATACACCAAGAAGAAGTCTCAATTCTGAGACCAAATGCAAGGGCACTCACATTTGTAAAAGAAATGTTACTAAAGCTCAAAACACACATTGAACCTCACACATTAATAGTGGGAGATTTCAACATCCCACTTTTACCAATGAACAAGTCTTGAAACAGAAACTAAACATAAACATAATAAAACAGACAGAAGTTATTAACCAAATGGATTTTATAGATATCTATAGAACACCTTACCACAAAACAAGAGAATATACCTTTTTCTCTGCACCTTATGGAGCCTTCCCGAAACTGACCATATAATGGGATACAAAATGAGTCTCAGCAGATACAAGAAGATTGAAATAATCCTGTACATTCTATCAGATCACTATAAACTAATATTATCCAATTAAATTATTTTATAATATGCTGTTATACCCTTGGCCTCTTATAGATAAATGTCTGTCATGATTAGGCCAAGATGAGGGACCAAGACTTCAAGAATAATGATAAGCTAATCTAGCTATAACTATTTTCAAACTCAGCTTCCTGGATTCCTTGACATGCTATAAATTCATTTGGAAAGAAATTCTATTTATAGAGAAGTATTAACATATGAAAAGCAAAAAGTATGAAATATTCAATATATTCATAGATCTGGAACTCTTTGAAGTTTCTATATTGTATACACATACTATTATTCACTTATTATTATATAAATGTATATGTAAAGCAGTAAGATATGCGTATGTGTATGTGTGTATTTTCTCATTATTCTCCTAGCATACCACAAAAGTACAATAAAATTGCCAATATGAATTAATGGCAAAATAAATAAATTTAATTAGAAGATAATGATGGTTTGATAAGAGTGAAGAACTCCAGCTCTTCTCTCCCCTTATAGTTAGTGCTTAAACTTACTTCTCTGGGGTCCATTTGCCAGTTCTGTGAGCTCAACCTCACATTCTTCCTCTTAGCTAAAATATTTATAAACAGATTCTCTGAGTAATGGATAGAGTGATAGCTATTATCTGCCCAGAGATCCTGTCTTTACTAACTCTTCCTTGTCCTTGCCAGATGACAAATAGCTAATGAATTGTATTTTTATGCAGAAAACAAACAAAAACAAACAAACAAACAAAAACAACTCAATTCTCTTGGCAAAAATAAATGAGTAAAGTAAATAAACACTTTCTCTTGAGATTTCACTGATATAGGTGAGTCTTGATCTTATTGGATCCCATTGTTCTTTTTTATTTTTTCTTTCTGAAATCAACTATATGTGCATAGATGGGAGACCCAAGTAGGTAGGTAGCAATAATATGAAAGAATTACTGCTAATCTAAATTGAAATTTTGATTCTGATAAAAGTAACACTAAATTTCCATGTTTATCATATTTGAAATTGCTCTCCTATGGCAAGCTTAGTTAATGTACATTCAATAAAATATATTATTATTATGAACCTTTATTTTAAACAATACAAAGCAGAATCACTTCAAGTTAGTGTCTGAATTATAAGTATTAAGGATACATGCCCCACAAACTTGAGGTGGCTTATCTGACAATTTCTATTATTTTTTTTTGATATGAAATGATGTTCATCTGTCAGAAATCAACCCTGGATCCAAATTTTTGTCTTTCCTGATGTGGTAATAATTGTTTAGAGGCTACTTTACAATATCAGGTAGTGAGAGTAATTATAACACTCACCCTGTCCTGTGATCAGAAAATAACTAATCCTCCATGTCTTGAAGAGATTATCTGTGATTTTAACTAGCTCAGGAGAATACATTTTAAAATTGAGTTTTTAATACTAAATATGTATCTTTTGTAACAATTAAATAGTACTGTTACATAGTTTTAATTGATTTAATGGTATCTTTATCTATTTTAATTCATAAATATCTCTAAATATCTCTCATGAAATAATGGCTTTGGAAACTTCGATTATGTTAATAGTTTATATAACTCCATCTGATTTCAGTGAATGTTCAAATACAGTATTATTCTCAATATCTTGAATAAGAATGGCATTTAATAATGTTTACACTTTAGGCTTGGTGATGCATGGCAGTGATCACAATACTTGGAGAATATAAGCAGGTTTATTCAATTGAAAGCCAGTCTCAACTGTATCAAACCTAAACTGCATGTGACTCTGTCTGCAAAATACCATGCTTGTTTCTTCAAATGTAAAATATGAAGGACAATACACTTAAGATGCAAAAACAACAAGAATTTGAAAATAATTTGAAAAGTATATGAGATAATAAACATTTCACTTATGGAAATAAACAATGTACAAATTGTAACACTTAAACGAAAGTTTTATAACTTTTAATAGTCTTTAACCAGATAAACCCATTTCTGTTCTATTACATTTGACAGCCAATTTCTTTAGCACAAGGAAAATATCAGCTTTTATCCTCATACAAGAAAGGCTCTGAGACAGAATATACAAATGTTCAATCAACACCACCTTCAGAGGAGAAGCTGAAAAAAGAAGAAAGAATCATGTCCTGGATGTATCAAAAGGAAGCCAGAATAGGGAAGGCGGGAATTCCTGAAGAGTAGGTATGGTTCTGTATTTAAAGTATGAGTGGAGACTTTTCAGTACTTTTCACAGTAGATGAAGGCCTTGAGGGATGAAAGTTCTGATCTCAACTCTGTAGGAGATAGTCACATCCTCACAGCCTTGACTTGCTGTTCTCTGGGAGACATGTCAGCAGACAAAGAAAAAATAGGTGCTGCTATACTGTTATTGAAATAAGAATATCAGGAGTTCAGCATGGTACTTTCAGCTACTTCAACAAAAGGGAAGAAAAGGTTAAGGGATGAAGTGGAGAGATGTTAGTATCAAGTGAAAGACTGAAAAGGAAAACATACTAGGCAAAAAGGTTTTATGTTCTTAAAAGCAGATAAAAAACAAAGTATGTTATTTTGCTTGAGATTTCTGCACCAGTTTGGGTCCTGTCATTTGGAGGTTTTTGAACACTATGGCTTTGAAAATGTATGTCCCTGCCTCGACAAGTTACAATGAGTTGGTACTATTTGAAGCTAGGTTTAGTATATTTAACATGACTAATAGACCTTTCAAAATATAGCATAGTATCTATGTTCAGAAAATTTGTGATACTTTTCTTCCTTTAAACAACTGAGGAAGAAGAAAATTATGTTACATTGTTTTAGTAGCCTATGTAATATAACATATGAGACATTCAAACAGAATGGATGTTCTAATGACAATTGAGACAACAGTAAGACATTTCCACAGTCCTTGTCTCTGGCTATTATGTTGTTATACTAAGTAGCATGTTTTCCAGCTTATAAGAGTTGATCAAATGCTTTGCTTGATAGTTAGGAGAAGTAGATTTTCAATGAACTTATTTAGTGTTTAACAAAAATGTAACAGAAATGTCTCGTTAGTAAACATATCTTTATATAATTTAATTAGATAGGGATGATACTTTCAAAGGTAATTACAAGGTGTGATTTCAAACATAATTTTTATGTAGAAGGAAATTCTTGAGCTTTTGAGATATTCTTTTCCTTTTCATTGGTTCACCTTTAATTTTGACCTCAAGACCAAAGTCAATTCAGATCATACTACAGCACAATTATCAGAAGCATAATTTCCTTATAGTCACATACTGGTTATAAGTGTCTAACTATACAAGAGTTGTGCTGCCAAAGCCTGGGGACTCAATGCCTTATAGTTCAAACAAGCCAGTCATATGAAACAGTCTTTACTTGCCGATTCATCTTTGTGCCCAACCATAGTTTTGTTTTGTAGTGAAACCAAAATTCTACTTCCGTATTACTCAACTGTGGACTATGTTTCTTACAACTAATTTTAGACAAGAAATATATGTATAGTTTTACTTATCTAACTATATTGGGAATTTTATTTTGTATCATTTATTTTACTAAATGATAATAGATGAACAAAGAAACTGAGCTATGTGAAAATATCTGTTTACAATAGAACCCTAGAAATATGACCTTTCTTCATTTCAGTAGCTTATGATCCAGGTTCTCTGCTGAATTATTTTTCCTATACTGTGCAACAGTGTAACTTGGAATAGATGGCATGCTTTGCCCCTCCCTGATGTCACACTACAGGTTATTTAGAACATGGTTTGTTGTAATATGAAAACTTTTATGATAGAATAGAGAAATAATAGATGCCCAAGCCAGGCATTCCAATCATACCATCAAAGTACTATAGCATCTACCTGTTTGGAGTCCCACATTACAGCTTGTGAAAACTATTTCTTTGATATTGTACACAGGGAGTATGTGTATGTAAAAGTATACGTCTTTTCTTTTTAGAATAAAATGCTATGAGGTGGCATCAGGTTTTCCCAATAATAGAGGAACCTTTACATTTTCTTTCCTCTAATTCAAGGTAAACCTACAAAATAAAACAAGCTACGTGGTCCTGCTTTTGAGACCTTGATGTTCACACCACCCCCATCCATCTCCTCTCCTTTGTAGTGCATATTCTGATCATACAACGGTCCAACACTGTGGAACATTGCCTTTTGTTTTTCACCACTTCTGGAGGTAAATAATTTCAACTTTGTAAGCAGCACTTCAACTTTTATTTTATCATAATTGTCTTGTTTTGTTCCTCATCGAAGGTAGCTCTTTCCCACCTTGTCTGCCCCATCAAAGCACCTATTGTACTGTCTTCACAGTCTCCACCCTTACCATGCAGGTATTTACACTCTCTTTTGTTGTTGTTATTTTTTGCCAAGTTAAACATTAACTTCCATATCAAGAAATCTGTAACCTATGTAATTTATATGCACAACTATTTTTATTATCTGTACAAAGAATACATGATGGCTTGATAGGAAATAGTTAAAATTTGTGCCTGCAATTTATTTATAACAAATACCTTTTAAGTAAAATTATGTTGTAAATTTGACATCAATGAATAGTAGATAATAATTTATTAATATTGTTTGTTTATTAGTTTTTGAATTTTAAGAAGTACTGTGATCCAAAGATGAAGAGGCAATTGCTTTTAGAGTATCAAATGTTAACTGTTGTACATTCTTTAACACCACTTAGACTTTCTATGAAATATAATTCTTAAGCAAACATAGACGTTTTTCAATAATAAAGTACATATCTCATAATACAGACAGAATGGATATATAATTCTGTCAAATTGTTGTTTGTTTGCTTGCTTGCTTGCTTGCTTGCTTGCTTGGTTCACTATTTGTGTATTAGAAACAATGTTTGTTCAACAGCAATATCTATGCACAAGCTCTAGAACGTTCTGAATCATGCCTCTGTAATGTCCAGTTCACAGATTTCTGTTCGTTTCTTTGCCTCATGAGGATTGAGTGTGATCAACATGTAGACAGCTGCCAGCTTGTATATTTGACATTCACCCTAATTTAGAAACAAAATATTCTAATGAAAGTGAGCTGAATAGCTTCTGAAACTACTGATTTGTTTATTTGTATTGTGATTTTTTTGTTGTTGTTGTTTTTGTTATTCTGGCAGCAGGTGTAGTTCTCTGATCAAGACCAGTACAAGACTAAAATTTCCAAAATAGATGGAAGATGTGCTCTCTAAGTTCAATCCTTTATAAAGGACCTGTGATAGGTGATGACTCCTGGTGAAGGTATGGTCAATTTTCATTAATGGTGTTTTCTGCTCCAATATATATAGCTTCATAGTTATGTAATATGAACAACATGAACTGTACTTTTTGATGTATCTAAAACACTTTATAAAGTTGTATTTGACATTGTATGAGTTTTTCATCAATTTTTTAAATTATAAAATGTGTGAAAGACTTAGAGAATCTAATGGGTAAATCATCATCTGTTTCTTATTTGATGGAGAGAAACATGTCTTGCTTTTGTTGATAAATGGTAGCCTTTAATGAATTAATTGCTTTAAACATGCTAACTAAATTATTTTGTTGGAAAATGTGAGATATGCAAATAGCTATCTTTAATGCTTCATGACCTGTGGTTGTTATCTGATGAATTATGTCCCATCCAAACATCACATCGACAGTCATTTATTCTCCAGGTTACAAATGGTCTATTATGCAACAACATTAATTTTGATCAGAGAAACTTTCAATTTGTGCTTCCCTGCAAGTGAATGATTTATAAAACCTGTTCTTTCTATTTTCATTAATTGCATTTGTCTGTGGGTGGTTTACACATGCAAACAATATGTACCTCTTATGTGCTTAACACCTCTTTTAATGCCACAACCACTACCCACAAATCTTTCTCACATGTTAGTGTCCATTCCAGTTGGGACTCACTGAGATTACCAAGTGCATCAGTGTGTGCAAGTATCCCTAGAAGCCTAGTAGGCTCAGCAGTTGACACAGAGCTAAAGATTTTGAAAGAAAGTATCTCCTAAGTGCCTGAAATAAATTAAGAACCTCTACAAACTAAATAAGAAACAATAATTGCTTAACAGTACTGTGTGCTTATCTTAGTAACATAATTTTCTTTTTTTTAACTGTGTATATGTATTTTTATTGGATATTTTTTCTTTTTTTATTAGATATTTTCTTCTTTTACATGTCAAATGATTTGAAGGAAGGGCACTCCAGCCTGATTTAGCTATCTCCTGAGAGGATCTGACAGTACCTGTCTAATGCAGAAGTAGAGGCTCACAGCCATCCATTGGACTGAGTACAGGGTCTCCAATGAAGGAGTTAAAGAAAGGACCCAAGGAACTGAAGGGTTTGCAGCCCCTTAGGATGAACAACAACATAATTTTCTTACATACTAATGCTTGAGAAGATCATTAACATCCATAGAGCTATATAAAGATGTGTTCTTTCTGACTTAATATCACCAAGAATCCAGGCCATGATTCTCATAAGAGTTTGCTGAGAGTCAATCCATATGCAGGAATTTGAAAGAAGGACATTACAAGAATTATTATGTAAACACATCAAATGTGAAACATCAATGCATGTCTTTTCTGTGATGATCTAAATATCTATATTTAAAATAACTGGACTTTTACTCATCTACTTGTGTTAAGGGAATTCCCGGAATTAACAGGAAATGAGATAACTCATGTAAAACTCAGTATATACCTAGGATAGTGTTGTGGATAGATTGGCTTAAGTGTCAAGCAGCTTGAATTGCAAGTTGTGTTAAAATATTTCCTAAATAATAACTTTGAGTTAGTTACCTCTCTTGTAGGGAGCACAGAGAACCCCGGTACTTAAGAAGCACTACATAATCATGTAGAAAGTAAGCAGAGACGCAGACACTATCCTGTTCTTAAAACACTCACCTGAAATTTGTGAATGGTGGAAATAAAAGTGAAGATGAGCACTTCCTTTTCCAAAACGTTTGAAGGGCTCTTTACTGTTTAACAATTGCCTATGTGTTTCTTCATTTAGAGTGAAACCCTACTTAGAATGATACATTTTGCAGTTCTGCCATAGTCATTTCATCAGTGTCAACTCTTTTCTTGATTTCATCATGTAGGAAACTTCATGTACTTCTTCCTAAGATTAAATAAGATAAAGTCTCTTGATATCTAGTAACAATGAAGTAACAGTGAGTAACACTGGAATCCTTTAATCGTCATCAATATCACTGCACAGGCATTATGTCAAGTACTCAGTGGTATTCTCAGAGCATAGCAGCAACATTGTTAATGATCTTTGATCACTAAAGGTATTACTTCATTTTTCTACAGCTAGTAAGTAACGAGATTGTAGCTGTTTGGAATTAGACTAAAAAGCAAGAAAGCAGTATTATAGTTTTTCCATGATAGAGCAGTGAAATTCTTTTTCCTAGTACGGTTCCAGATACTCCAGCTAGTAATTTTAAAATGAGACTTAGGATGAGCACAAATAACATGAGAGAATCAAGGAGTTTGTTTGTACATAGGGTCTATACACAAGACTCCTCAGAGAGGAATAACTTGAGGCGTCATCAGAGATTTGGGCTTATGTAACATCCTAGCAGAAAGACAGTACTGTGTTAGAAAAGTGGTAAAAACAGAGAAAGTAATTTTAGTTTTCTGAAAGGTAAAATCACAGCCCATGGAAGAGTTGGTGAGTAGATTTCCTCAATATAGACACTGGATTACTAAGATCTAGAACAGTCTGTAAGTCTGCAGTGATTAATGCTTGTTTTTCAGATAGAAGGGCAGGAATGCTTTGACAACTTATGTCCTGCTTTTAGGCAAATAAGTGAAGGATAGGGAATTTGGAGCATCCATTACTTCTATTGTCTTCAGTTGAAAAAGTAATCTTTATGTCAAATGGTGTACACTGTTCTGGCGTGTCATACCACCCACACTACAAATACTTTGGCAGCAATAATGAGCAAATTTAAAGAGAAATAGACTTTAAGTATGGCATCAAAATGAAATGGAAGAGCTGAGCACACTCAATTCTGAAGTATCTGAAGTTTCCTGATTCTTTTGTTGTAATTATTTGCATTACGACCATATAAAATAACCTTTTCTTTCAATAAAGAATACAGATATTTGTACATACCCACATACTGAGTGATTGTGACATAAGAAAAATACTTTTATTGTGCTATTTTGCTGAGGTGAGGTTTGGTCTTGCTATCTTAATGTGCAAGCCCCCAAGAACTAGAGGAGACTGCAAATAGACCCAAGTGACTTTATTACCCTGCACCCAAGTTATTTCTGATTAGTAAATAAAGATACAATAGAATGTAGCTAGGCAAAAGAGAAACAGATGGAGTTTAGGATTTCCAGGCTTGGGGTCAGAAGAGAACCATAAGGAGGGAGAGAAGAAAGTGAGGGAGAAATTCTTTCTCCCATGGCATAGGAGTCATGAAAACATGGTCCTAATGGCTGACCAATTATAGTTAAGAGAAGTTCTGATGAGACATAGTAAATAATAACATGGGCTTATCAATAGGAAAGTAGATTCTAATAAGATAGAGGATAGATATCTGCCCAGATCTTGTGCTGCTTAAGGCTTATTGTTAATGATAAAAAGTTGTATGTATTTTATCTGGGAACAAAATGGTCAAAAGCAGAGCAGAAACCCTAGACAAGGGATAAAGATATTTGTACTGACCTGCATATTGAGTGATTGGGACATAATAAAATGCTTTTGTTATGCTATTTTATATCAGAAAATACGTTAGATTAAAAACAATGACTTGTGGTTTTGATTTGTTTTCTTTATTTTTGAGGATCTCACATGTCTCAGGCTGGCCTCAAACTCACTAAGCTTAGGTTGATCTGAAACTCTCAATGTGCCTGCCTACACCTCCCAAAAGTTGTGATTCCCAGTAAAAACAAACATACCTGGACTAACAATTCAGTTTTAAGTATAGCTTTTAATATTTATGAAATATTTTGCAAACATTGTATTAGCCATTCAGCTTGTGCAGAGTATAATGTGTTTATAGGTGGCTGCATCTAAAACTAAATCAATAAAAACAAAACTGGAAGCTCAGCTAAATTACTGATTTAGAGATTGAAACTGAGAAAAATACAAAACCTGTTAACTGGAGGAAAATGTAGAGCTGTAGAAGGCAGGAATTCCAGAACTAGTGAGATTGTTCAGTGATTTAGAATGTATAGTGAACAATGAGTCCCCATTTGGTCATGCAATACCAAGTGCAAAACCCTGGAATCAAGCAACACTAAATAGAACACTAAATACACACCCACGTGCACACACATACACACACATGTGCATGCACATGCAGACTCACATGCACGTACACACAAATATGCGCATGCACATGCACACATACAAAAACACACACATGTATATGTAACAGGTTATGAATTTGAGAGTTTAGGAGGGAGAAATTCTACATGGGAGTTATTAGAGGGAGGATAGAGAGTGGAAGAAATGATATGATTATATTTTACCTTTGAATTTTTATTTATTTATATAAAATATATTATTTAAAAAATTTAAAGCCTATACTGTGTTTCCAGAGGATATCCAAATAAGACCTCTTACAACTGCCTGTATCTTCAAGAGCTATGACAACGTCGCCTGACTGCTATAGTTGCCTAAACTCATGTGAACATACCAACACACATACACATAAGTAAAACTAAACATTCTGTGTTTTAAAAGAAGTTATACTAAAGACATGTATTTAATTTTCAGATAATTTGAGAACAGTACGTTTTGTTCAGACTAAAGTAAGGACTGATGTAGTTTTAGTTCTTCCAGGTTGTGCCAGGGTTGAGGTGAAGGGCCCCGTAGGGTAGATATCAGCAGTAGTAATTATGTTTAGTTTGATGTTCTAGTTCTATGGGTTGAAGAGGTTGGTGGGCATTTTTGTTTGTTTGGCAGTTTTCCCAGTCACTAAATTCACTTCAGTGGTTTGCTAAAGGACAGCGGTCGCTTTTTATCATAGATCACTTCATGAGCTATGTTTAGAGTTGATTGTGTCTTACACTGAAGTGCTGGCCAGCTTCCATTCCATTTGAATATCAGGTCTGCTACTTTATAAAGGAGTACATTTGAAAAGTATAAATAGCTCAATCTGCTATTTGAGTGAGAATAAACTCATTTACTCCACAAACGAGCTTCAGAGCACAAAAATATACATAGGAATTATAGTAAATTATAAATAATATCATTTATAATGTTAACCCACACACATGTTCAAGTATTAAAAATACTGGAAAGGTTTTCAGGTAATTGAAATTAATAAACACAGTTAGTAGGCAGATTCATAAATACAACTGTACAAACTCACATAAATATACAAATTTTGAAACTAGATGTGTAACAAATCAAAGATAATTTATAGGTGTGATCTTTGTATTTATCTGTGGATAACTTTAAATCAATGTCCACAATTCCATAGGGGTCTATACCTTCAGAATAAAAATGTAAATATTAATAAATGTTACATTTATTGTTTAAAATAAATGTAATATATTTCATATCTAAGTATTGTATAAAATATATAAATACATATTCCCTCTTCTTGTAGTTATTTTAAACTTTTACAATAATGTTTTGAGTCTCAAGTCAAAGAGAGGAATGGAAACCTGATATTGAACAGCAATCTGAAGTGTAAGTGTACCCTAACTCTACCCCTCAGTGTGATGTACAGGTTTGTATATGTTTGGCCCAGGGTGTGGTACTATTGGGAGTTATAGCCTTGTGGGTGTGGGCTTTAATACATTTGCCCTAGCTGCCTAGGAGCCAGTATTCTGCTAGACAACTTCAGATGAAGATGTAGAACTCTCAGCTCTGCTTCTACCATGCCTGCTTGGACACTGCCATGTTCCTGCCTTGATAATAATGTACTGAACCTCTGAACCTGTAAGCCAGCCCAGTTAAATATTGTCCTTATAAGTGTTGTCTTGGTTGTAGTGTCTGTTCACAGCAGTAAAACCCTAACTAAGACATTCAGTAATCCCTGGTACATCCTGGAGCCCAGATGCAGCCCTGTTCCTGCTGAGTAGAGAGCCTGTGCACTTGTTTTTCATTAAGATGCACATGGTGCACATGGAGAAGGTAGTTGAGCAAATAAGGAAGGTGGAAACAAAACAACTTAGTAGACACAGCCCAATGTGGTTTAAGGAATGTTCCTTAGAGTCCATCTTTCAGTCTTTATGTATGTTATGAAAAGACCATATATATTATTGTAAATGTGAATTCATTGCTCTGCCAAACAACAGCCCACTACCTTCCCTTCTCTGACCAGCTAATGGAATTTTAGAAATTGACCAACTAATTATACATTTTGTCCTCTTAAAGTCTCCAAAACCTGGGCTCTAAAGAGATGGGTGAAAGTTTAAGAGTGCTTGTTAGGCTTCCACAGGTCCCTTGGTTGATTCCTAGCCTGTACTTTCAATGGTAACTATAGATCTAAGAGGTTCAGTGCCCTCTTCTG
>JADRCD010214430.1:2189-16542 GCA_019843815.1 Montemys delectorum | reverse complement strand
TGGAGGAGTTTGTCTTGGTGGGGTTTCCTACCTCTCGACCCTTCCAGCCACTCCTCTTTGTTTTATTTTTTGCAATTTATCTGTTGACATTACTGGAAAATGTACTCATTGTTTCTACGATCTGGCTCACCCCAAGCCTCCATCGCCCCATGTACTTTTTCCTTGGTCATCTCTCCTTTCTGGAACTATGGTACATCAATGTTACTATTCCGAGACTCTTGGGAGCCTTTCTTACCAAGGACGGTAGAGTCTCTTATGTAGGCTGCATGACCCAATTGTACTTCTTTATTGCCTTAGCCTGCACTGAGTGTGTCCTGTTGGCGGTTATGGCCTATGACCGCTATCTGGCTATCTGTGAACCCCTTCGTTACCCTACTCTCATGCCTCCCAGACTAGCCACTCGCCTAGCAGCTGCTTCTTGGGGCAGTGGGTTCTTCAGTTCCATGATGAAGCTAGTTTTCATTTCCCGGCTGTCCTACTGTGGGCCCAATATCATCAACCACTTTTTCTGTGATATTTCCCCACTGCTCAACCTCACTTGCTCAGACAAGGAACAAGCTGAGCTAGTAGACTTCCTGCTGGCACTGGTAATGATTCTTCTGCCTCTAGTGGCCGTGGTTTCCTCATATGCTGCCATCATTGTAGCCATTCTGAGGATACCTACAGCCCAGGGACGCCACAAAGCCTTCTCTACCTGCACCTCCCACCTGGCAGTGGTTGTCATCTACTACTCCTCCACTCTCTTCACCTACGCACGGCCCCGAGCCATGTACACCTTCAACTACAACAAGATCATCTCTGTGCTCTACACTGTCATTGTCCCGTTCCTCAACCCAGCCATCTACTGCTTAAGAAACAAGGAGGTGAAGGATGCCTTCAGGAAGACCATTCTGGGAAGATGCCACCCTCCTAGGGATGGTCCAGATTGATGTGTGACAGATCCCGGCAGAGAGGAAAAGAAGTCTTACTAAGGATTAGACTATCCATCCCAGATGGCCTTACAGGGAATATCAATGTAAATTGGTCAACATTTCAAATACTGTCATACAAAAAATGAAAAAATGTTGATTGTGTATAGACACTTCCAAACTAAGGTTGGGTTAGCTGTGGTGAGAGGCTTCCAACGAAGATTCCCTAAATACCATGCCTTTTCACTTTGGGGTTTTGATTTGCTTGTGTTTTGTCCTACTTGTTTTCTGTTTGCTTTGATTTTACTTTGGAAGGTTCCAGAGAGAAAGATATTGGAACGAGAATGATTTTAGGGGGGGTAGGGAGGAAATAAGGATCTAGTGGGAATTGGGGAGGGAAAACCCATGACCAAAAATATTGTATGAAGCATTTTTAATAAAAATTTTATTTAAAAACTGAAGATTTCTTAAAATATGTCAAGAGCCTGAACAGGTATGTCCGTCATAACCCTACCATGATTAATTTCAAGACTGCCTAGGAAAAATTGTTTCACAACCAGTTTGAGATTCTCTGCTTTATATAAAACTTATTATTTTCTGTCTAAAAACCTGAAATAACAGGGTTTTCAAAGACCCATATTCTCAAATTCTACTTCCATTAAAAACTGTAAAAATATACATTATTTATAACCTAAGATTAAATTTCATGGACTCTTATAGACTTAATTTCAACAGATCTCAAAGACACGGACAGTCAAGATGTTGGTATTCAGTCATATGTACGTGAAGATGGCTAAATACCCTTGTGATCTCTCCTCTTAAACCTTAGGAGGATATTAAGTTGGTTAGCTTAGTGAATATTGATTAAGTAGTCAACAAAATGCATTAGAAAGCTTCTAATCAGTGCTATCCATTATTACCTGGACCACAATATTTATCAAATACATGAAACTTCACCCCTAGTCAAAGAATGAGGAGAGAAAACAATATAAAACAAGAAAATAACTGAGATCCAGAGACTAGCCAAAGACTTTTCTCTTCTGAATTAAATGCCTTACTTTTGCACCCTAAAGTGTAGCTCTTCTACCAAATACTTTTGAGTTTGGAAAGTTGTTTGAACTTTTTAGACATGACGTCACCACCATCTGATTTATACATTTGTTTTCACAAACTTTTTTTGCACATTGAACCAAATCAGTAGAACATACAAAAGAATAAAATAAACATGAAATTGAACATATCCCAATAACACAGATTGTCTCTATACGCTTTCCTATACTAAGCCAGGCTGTGTGTGTTGAGAAAAAAAAAACCACTATGGATATTCTATGAAATGACCTACATAAAACAACAGAATTGAAAGCAGCCTTAAACTCTTCTGTCCAAGTGACTTCATTTCTATTACAGTCCCTGTTATAGAGTTACTGAAAGCATGGAGTTTATGGTGAAAATTCCAAACCCTAGAAATAACAAATACTAGGTGGATCCCAGAGTTGCTACTTAGGACTCAGGCAATCATAAGCAAAGAAATTTAAATCTTTATTCAAAATTTCTCTCCATCATGAAAATAACATCAACTACCTCATGAGCTTGTGGATACTAAATAAATGTGATGTGTCTAAGCAAAGGATTTTTCTTTCCAATAAAGCCATACCTCTTTAATCTTTTCAAATAGTACCACTCCCCAGTAAGCAAACATTCAAATATATGAGCCTATAGAGACCATTCTCATTGAAACCACCACACATTCCTTCCAAAAGACTTGAATTTAGGTCCCAACCCCAATGACTGAGGTGCATATAATCCCAGCCCAGGGGATCTCACTCCATCGTCTGACTTTTGTAGGTATCCATGCGCATGTGCATGTGCATGTACCCACTAATGAAAAATAAAAGTCTTCTCTATATTTTAGGTTTATTCATTTTATATATGTGAATATTTTGCTTGTTTGTGTATATGTGCAGCATATGTGTGTCTAGAATGCATAGAGTTCAGAAGAGTGTGTGAATCTCCTGGAACTAGAGCAAAGGCATGTTTGTGAACCGGTAGGTGCTGGAAATTTAATCCAGCTCCGCTGCAAGAGCAGCAAGAAGTACTTCTTGATGACTGCTGCGCCATCTCTCCAGCCTCATAAAAAATAAAGTCTTTCAAATATAATTTACATAGACTTATGGCTGATGAGAAAATGAGGATTTGAATTCAAGCATTCTAATTCCTGAGTTTTGTTATTTTTTTTTTTTAGATATTTTCTTTATTTACATGTAAATTTTCCCTTTCCCAGGTTCCCCTCCAAAAAAACAAACAAACAAACAAAAACAACAAGAAAAGCAAAGGATTTAAAAAAAAAAAAACTTCTCTGTGGAGAGATTTATTTCTGGATACTGGGGATTAATTTCCTACCCATTATGGCTCAGAAAACTGATAAATGTTGCTAGGCAATATTACTAATGATACTGATCTGTAATTGACCTCCAGCTGGGGAAATTAAGAAAAAAAGAAATCCAACCTTCAACTACTTTTCTCTCTTGCGCTTTCATTTCCACTGAGGTCTAGAAGCTCTGCATGCACATGGATCTGTTCTATAACAATGTTGGCCTCATGGAGTTGAAGTCAAAGTGGATTCTACACTCTTTTGTACAGACCTTATATTATTGTAGTTAAGATTTTGAGTAGTAGTTTTGCTTGCTGTCAGCTTTCATTGGTCTTTCCCTGTAAGACAGACTCCTATTACTGCTATGTTGAGTCGTTTGGCTTCCTATTCTATATGTTTCTCCAAGTTCCTTTGATGTCAAGAACAGAGTTCAGTAGTGTATTGAATTGTATTGCAGATACTAAGAAAATCTGGAGTATAACAGAATTAACTAACAGTAAGTATTCATTAGATGGTAAAGGTTCATTTTCATCATCATTTCATCAATGTTAATACCAATCTATACTTTGTAACAGGTAGTGCTCTCTTGTGAACTATGTGCTAAACTCACTCAAATATTAAGGAATTGTCTTTTCCTAAGACATTTATGGAAAACAAAGATCCAGGAATCCTTGTAATTATTTGTAGAGATAGTAAGCTGATTAATAGGTTTAGCATTTCTAATTATAGAATACAAAATGATGCCAAGGTGTCATTGGGTTAAGTAAATGAAGTTTCTACTGTCTTTTTCTTTTATTAAAATAGATTTTGTTTTACCAAATATATATTTCTTACTTTTTCACTTCCCTCTACTCCCCCTAGTTCCTTCATGCTTCCCCTCCCATCTGGAGTGGTCCCTTTATCTCATTAGGAAAGAAACAGGCATCTAAGGGATAATAATTAATAAGATATAACAAAAATGCATCAGAATAGGAAAAAACACACAAGATGAGAAAACACAGGATCCACTCTTCTGACGCATCCAAAGAAATACACCTTAACATCAAGGATAGATATCGCTTCTGGGTAAAAGAATAGAAAAAATATATTCCAAATAACTAGACTTAGGTAAGACAATGTATCTGTTTTAATATCTAACAAAACAGATTTCAAACCAAAACTAATCAAGGGAGAACAGTCCATACTCATCAAAGAAAATATGCACCAAGAAGACACTGCAGTTCTTAACATCTATGTACCAAGCACAAGGACACCCAAGTTCACACAGTGCTAGGCCTAAAAGACGTGTATCTTAAAAGGGATAAAAATTATACACAAGTCTTTGTTAGAATATCAAGCATAAAACATGATTCTTTCCTTAGCCATTTTAGCCTAGTTTCCATACTTGATACTCTTGTATAGGTATGCTTTCCGTATAGAAGAGGACGAGCTAGACGATGCCATCTGATATGAAAACCGCTCTTCTCTTGTGACATTCATTCTCATTATCCAGTGAGAATATTTTTGCATTGTTTTATGTAAAGTGTGGAAGGTTTTTACCATGTATTAATTGATGTTGATGGGTTTCATACTACTTCATTCAGATTTGTCTCTAAATGTTCTGATATTTTCGCCCAGTGGGCATTTAGCTCAAATGTACTATCCAAATGGCTCACAATTAATTTCCAATTTATAAAAGAAATGAGGAACTGGAAAGATAGTTTGGCAATTAAGAATACTTGGAGTTCTTGGAGAGGACCCAAGTTCAACTCCCAGAACCCATACTAGAGGCTTCTATTTGTCTATAACTCCAGCTTCAGAACATCCAAAAGCCCTCTTCTGGATCCATTTTGTTTGAGAAAAGGTCACATATGTCCCTGTTTGGCCTTAAATTCATTGTATAGTGAATGATGACCTTGAACATTGTACTGGCTAGTTTCGTATGTCAACTTGACACAGGCTGCAGTTATCACAGAGAAGAGAGTTTCAGTTGGGGAAGTGCCTCCATGAGATCCAGCTGTGGGGCATTTTCTCAATTCGTGACTAAGGGGGCAGGGCCCCTTGTGGGTGGTGCCATCTCTGGGCTGGAAGTCTTGAGTTCTATAAGAGAGCAGGCTGAACAAGCCAAGAGAAAGAAAGCCAGCAAAGAATATCTCTCCATGGCCTCTGCATCAGCTCCTGCTTCCTGACCTGCTTGAGTTCCAGTCCTGACTTCCTCTGGTGATCAACAGCCATGTGGAAGTATGCTAAATAAACTCTTTCCTCCCCAACTTGCTAGTTGGTCATGATGTTTGTGCAAGAATAAAAACCCTGACTAAGACAAATTGGTACCAGGAGTGGGGTATTCCTGTGACAACCTGACCATGTTTTGGGAAGGACTGTGGAAGTACTTTGAAACTTTGAGCTAGAAGAGCCACTGTTAAGAACTCTGTGGAATGTCTGTGGGAGCTTGGAAGATCATGTTGAGAACAGTGCAGAAGATGAAGGCCTGACTTGTAAAATTTCAGAGGGAAGATTAAAGATTCTTATCAGGGCCATATTGTTTTGATTGTGAAGATTCTGTGATTCTGGTTAGTTGGGGCTGAAGTATCAGCTATGATTAACAAGATACCAAAACTACTAAAGAGAGAACTTTGCATTACTGGGACTATTGATGCTGGTTAGCTGGAGCTAAGAAATTAGTGGTGATTAAGAAGAGACCAGCATCATTGAGGTAACATCTTCTGGGAAGTGTTTTCTGAGAGCACAAAGAGGTTGTGTTCCAGAGATAGCCAAGGTTATACCTTGTGCTGCAGCAGGACTTGGTAATGTGTAAGAGTCACTCAGTTGGTACTGGTTTTGACACACGAAGGGGTCTTGAAGAACAGCTGAGGCTTAGCACAGTGAGAGGCCATGGAAGGCCATTGGTGAAGGTGCAGCCTTAGTTGCAATTGATGGCCCAGGACTGAAGGGGTCATGCAAACGAGTTGAGGCCTGGCACCATGAAGAGAGCCTATGAAAGGCTATTGGTGAAGCCTAGTTACAGCAGATGACAGTGTTTTGGTGATGCCAACACCATAAATGACCACCAAAAACAGCAACAGCAGTGAAATACAGGCATCTGGAGTCCAGAAAACAAGATGTGTGCTACAAAGGGCAGAGCTGGAGAGGTGACTCAAGCCCTTAGAAGAGCCCAGAAGATCATCAGTTGGATCCCAGTTGGTTTTGCTTTTGATTGTGACTGTGCCCTGATATTTTTCCCTCTTAAAGAAAGAATATATTTTAGTGGAGCCCACAATTAAGAGACTTTGAATTTTAAAAGATATTAGACATTTTAAATTGATTAAACTTTTAATATGTAAAAACTGTGAGACTTTAAATCTTGGAGATAAATAAAAACATAAGGATTGAGGCTTAATAATAATGTGTTTATGTGTCAAGTTGACAAGGGGTCAATTGTACTGGCTAGTTTTGTGTGTCAACTTGACACAGGCTGAAGTTATCACAGAGAAGAGAGTTTCAGTTGGGGAAGTACCTCTATGAGATCCAGCTATGGGGCATTTTCTCAATTCGTGACCAAGGGGGTAGGGCCCCTTGTGGGTGGTGCCACCTCTGGGCTGGAAGTCTTGAGTTCTATAAGAGAGCAGGCTGAACAAGCCAAGAGAAAGAAAGCCAGCAAAGAACATCTCTCCATGGCCTCTGTATCAGCTCCTGCTTCCTGACCTGCTTGAATTCCAGTCCTGACTTCCTCTGGTGATCAACAGCCATGTGGAAGTATGCTAAATAAACTCTTTCCTCCCCAACTTGCTACTTGGTCATGATGTTTGTGCAGGAATAGAAACTCAGACTAAGACAAACACCTAAGTCAACTGTCTCTGCCTCCTGAGTGTTGGGATTGCAGATATGCAACGCCATATCTGTTTTATGTGGGAGTAGAGACTCAATCCAGGGGATTCACATGATGCTACACCAGCACTACACCAATTGAGTTTCATCCCCATCTTGAGCTATCTTGTTGAGAAGATGAGACTAGCACAGAGCAGTGGTTTTTGTTCATTTGTTTGTTTGATTGACTGTTTGTTTTTCACTTTCTGAGTTTAAATTTGATGCCTGTAGCAGCCATCATTAAAGAAATAATCATGAGAATTAAATTAAGAGACTGAGGTTGGCAATGTGGTTCAAAAACGTGAGCCAAATATTAAATTATAATAATCTTGTAATGTATAATTTAATGATAATAAATTGGAATGTATAATTATTAAATTATAGTTAACCCATTTGTCAATACATTCTAAGCACCTTCTGTGATTCATTAATATTCACCCTTTTGTCATTTTCAATATCATTATGTACTTTTTGACCAATATACCTATTTTATTGATCATTTGTCAAAACAAATCTTAAACTATGGTTAGAGAATGGGCTTGATCATTTTAATTTTAATTTCTCTATTAAACTCCTTTACATTTTGTCGTATATTCACATAGACTGCTAAAATTATTTTTAATTTTAATGTTTTTAATAACATTTGTGTTGATTTGAGGGGTTTGTGTAATATATTCATATTTTATTACTCACTTCCTCCAACCCCTCCCAGGTCCTTCCCCAACCTCCTTATCCACCCATCTACATGTTCTTTCCCTCATTAAAAACAAACAAATAAAAAACACTCTCTCACTGAAAAAGAAATATAGTAGCATCATACAGATTCAGGAGGCTGGATTTGTGTATTTAGGAGTGTGTGTGTCTGTGTGTGTGTGTGTGTGTCTGTGTGTGTGTGTACATGTGAAACAATTAAAGAAAAAGATCTATGAGTCTGAAAGAGAATAAGGTGGAGACATAGAGATGCTTGAAGAGGCACGTGTGGCTCCCATCAGGCAAGTGGAGAAAGGAAAGGGAAGGGGAAAGTGAGATCATTTGCATTGAAGTGTTTTTTAAAATATTCAAATATACACACTCATATGTGGAGTCCAGTTTGTTTGGTCTGACTACCCCTGAGCACAGAACCTGCTTTGGAATGGGGCTTATATAGCCAGTGTCACTTGATTGAAGAAAACTGATTTTCCCTTTCTCAGCAGCTGTCAGTTATAAGTACCAACTTGGCTAGGAGAGGAACTTTACACCCACTTCCACTTCTCTCCACTTGTTTATTTTCCTGTGTCCAGCTTGTCCAGACCTTGCGCATGCTATCACACTCTCTGTGCATTCACATGTTCATTTGCCCTTTGATAGCTGGAAAATGCTGTTTCCTTGAAAGCTTCTACTATCTCTGGAGCTTACAAAATTTCCACTTGTTCTGCATAGATCCTTAACCTTGGGGATAGGATAGAGCTGATCATTTAAATAATACACCCCTGGCACTGAGGGTTCTATTTCATAGTGTATGATGTATAGTTGGGATAACACACACACACACACACACACACACACACACACACACACACACACACCATATACGTAATTCCATTTAGACCCCCTTTTTTATATGTATATCATTTAAGAATTTTCTACAGCAGTAGGTTTCCTTATGGCTTTTTGGTTTTCCAAATGAAATTTAGCCTTGTTATCCTGGCAGATGTGATGATCACTGTCTATGTCTGTAATTCACTAGGCAGGCAAAGGCACATGTGGCTTTCATCCGTCACAGTGCTTGCTGTTCCAGTGCCTACTGCTGAGATTATTTGACTTCGCTTTATGGCACTTTTGCACTTTACGACATTTTGCTTTATTTTTATTGCATTTGTTGCTAATTTTTATTTTGCTCTGAGTGTGGACTGAGGGGAGCTCACTGGAGACAAAATAGAAGTAATGAAGTAGGCAGAGACAAATAGCACATAGTCCAGGTAGTCTCTCTTTTAAAGCAGTAACTTTCATTACAATTGATTATGAAAGAACTTTTCTGAGGTGAAAATATGGGGAAAGGAGGAGTGGATCTGGGGGAGAGGGTAAACTGCATCAGGGTATAATCTATCAGAGAAGAATAAATGTTAAAAAAAATAAAAGAAATAAGAAAAATGTTATTTATTAATACACTTCATTTAAACTCAAAAATGAAGAAAAACGTACATTAAAAACAAAGCATGGATTGCGTATTTTTTTTATTTTCTACAGAAAGAACAGATATGCTTGCCTGCTTCAAAAGCTTAACTTAGAGAGAAAATAGATAACGTACAATTTGAGGAGTTATCAAATACTAGCACAGTGAAAGTGATGAGCCTCCGCTTTAAACATTAACCCAATCATTTAAAAGTTACTCTGCTTCTTCTTACCAAATCTGAGGGAACATTCACCCAGAATATTTAACCTCATCCAGACCTGTTACAAATACTGTAAATCTACTCACTCATCTCAAATGTGGGCTATACATACTAGTGGGCTGTTGGTTTGATACTTAATTTTTCTGTGACAGAAAACAATAAACGGTGGGGCTCACTCCCCCACTTTTTTTTTACTATAAGTACCTAGTTCTAGAAACTTCTTTCACAAGACAATATTGTAAGTTTTCTCATGGGAAAAGAATGACCATGCTTCACTGGGGTCCTTTGTCAGTTCACCATGGTAGCTAAAGCTTAATAGTCTGAAATGTCAGTTGCAGCTTTTGCACACCCTCCCCCTCCATGTTATAGTCATTTAGCACTGTCTTATCTTCCTCTGAATTTAAGCTATACATTAGTGAATTCAAAGAAAATAAAGCTCTACTCATTTCCGGCTTAAACAAGTATTTTAAGTCTCCACTGAACATTGTATTAAGAGGAAATGAATGATGTCGTTTTTGCCCTCAACAACTCCTAAGAACTAGGGTTTTGTTGAACTGATTTAAGGTTGTGCCTTCCTCTGGAATATCTCGAGTACTGAAATGGACCTGTGGGGATACTTCTGACTAGGTGGCTTTTGTTAACAGGCTTCTGCTTTGAGATGTTTTCATGCTACAGCTTCCTTTAAACTGGACGCAGAGCTGGCAGCACCCTTGTTCTCAAGCAAGTGCTTAACAGTGGTGAAACCATTTCCGCAGAAACCCGAGGGAAAGGGGCCAGATACAAACCAGTCTCTCATGTAGAAGACACTCAACAAGTATTGATTGATTGACTCATCCAGGCTCCTGTGGATCACTCAGATACAGCACCACCAAAGAACCAGTGGTGAGCTTAAAGACCACTGAAAGATGAAACATCCTGTCTCTGGCATGCAAAGTTTCCTTTTGGGACGTTTTATGGCATAAGTGAGTAAAGATGCATAACTGCTATTTGCCCCTAGACATATGAGCTAGTACCTTTGTAATCTGGGACTGTTAATAATTTTTATATGTACTCCTATTCTTTTAAAACAGAGTTTAGCTTTATATTTGAGGAGGTTATCCTCTCCTGACTGACTACCCCCTTGTATTTCTCAGCTCCAGAGAAGTGCAGCCTCCTCCACTGGTTGAGATCCCTCATTGTGGATGCCAGCTTCCTGCTCACGTTCTTGCTGTGACTATGGCTCTTAGACTAGGCACTCTTGAGTCTATACGTGCTAGAGGGGTGTGTGTGTGTGAACCTATAAAACACCACATGTATCTGAACACACTTCCAAACCCATACCAGAGGGTTCTTGAAACCATCTTGAAGGGAAAAGATAAAATGCAACACATGTTCTCATGATTTCTTTTGTAAACATAGATTTCATCTGAATGTGAGATATATATATATATATATATACATATATATATATATGATTTATATATAAGACTAATGCATAAGAGACACACTCACATATAGAGATAACAATTGTAAGTATGGTATCTGAATGTTGGATATTTGACAATTTGTGTATGCTCATATATCTAAATGCCCAAGGATGAATATATGTCACCCTTCTTTAAATGGCTTACATTCTAATATCTGTCCTTATTATTTATTATTATTATTAAATAATGATATCTTATTATTTTTAAATCTGTTTACAGAAAGAGACACACATCACTATTTTATTTCCACCTTCTTTATCCCTGGAGTCTGATTGGAAAGACAAAGCCATGAACTTACACTCTAAGGTTCCTCCTGTGGTCTAAGGTCTCACTTAGGTTTTTCCCTACTATTCCCCCAGGATGTCCTTGAGCTCTGGAAGGGCCAAATACTTTTCATAAGACTGTTTCTCTTGAGAGGTCCCCTGTGGGTAGGAGGGAGTTGGTTTCTGCTCATCCAGTAGCTTGAAGAAAGAAAGGTGGTGCAGCTCCATTCAGTGCCTACTTCAAGATCATAAATAAACAACCTTGGGCAATTATCTAGGCTGTGAACAGTGTCTTCCTTCCTGTCTACATGATTTCTTCTCATTTCTCAGCACAGTCTGGAGATCCTTAAAAAAGGTAGGAAAAGAATTACATCCCCAGAAAAACGGCCAGTTGGGAAAAAAAAAAAAAACCTCATAGTTTCAAAAGGAGAATTTGTTCAGATTTTAGTTGTTTTCTTGAAAAGAAGCAGGGAATAATTTGAGATCATCTTTCTTAAATTGAAACGTGATCAGGATTTTTATTTCATTTATTTTAAAGATTGGTTTATCTTGCTTGAGCCTTTGATGAGCAGTGTTATAACATGGTAAGGAGGAAATGTCTCATATGTACAGTGCAATTAAACAGAGATCTCTTTATCAGCTGTGTCAAGCCTTATGAAAAATGTGAGGGACTGAGAGCTGTTGAGTGGCATTAAATCTTCTGTTGCTTCAAAATTTTCCTGTGAAAAACCACTCTAGGTAAATGGGCAAAAGGCTCTGCTAAGTACCATGCCACCCTTTCTACTAAAGATCCATGTGCTGTATCATCTGCACCCACTGACTTGCAAAGAATCCAAGTCTGTAGATGTGTGAGCCTCCCTCCTTCAGAGGGAGTCAGAGAAGAATCACATGTGACAGTTCCAGGGTGAATACATGTATGAACAATACTAAAGGTGCATGCTTTTTATGTTAAATAAGAGCATCAGCTATCAAGTATGGCACCAGCTACTGCACTTCTTAGAAGATAATTATTTAACTGTTATTTATAGTACTGGAGGGGTAGAAGGCAAGTCTGCCTTTCCACTGTATTGATTATTCAAAAATGCATCATGTAGTCACATTTATATTCAACTAGAAACCCTAGTTGATTCTGTAGGATATGCTATAGATTAATGGGGCTCAAAATAAGATCAATAGAATCTAGCCACCTTCCCCTCTAGGGAAAATAATTATTGCAAACATATCCTATAGTGTTGAAAAGTTACAAGGCTATAGTGGATCAGGGATGTTGGATGTACATAAATCCCCCTAAAGTTTTGAAACCTAATTCAGTAAAAACAGAGCTAATCAGAGGAGATCGCTGTATGACAGATAATTATTCTGCCCTGAATCAAAGTTACAAACTGTTCTACTAAAGCCCTGAACCACAGTTGTTGCTAAGAATTCTGTGAAAGGGAAGCTGGATTGGAATTGTATCCCTTAAAACTGATTTGGAGGAAGAGGGATGTTTTTCTCCCATTTAAAAACGTCTGGCCATTTAATACCCAAGACAGATTGGTCTACCTCAGGCTAGCATACATTACTCTTACTTTCCTCTGGGAACTGGTGAAAAACTAGACTAAGCATAGGAGATTACCTGTCACATTTCTCACTTGTTGTCCCCACACTAGAGACTTTCTGACCTACAATTTCACTAATCCATCCTCACAGAGCTCATGTGGAAATGTTTAGCATAGCTGCTATCTTAAGAATTTTGCCCAAATAAAATTTCTTATCTGGCCTTCATCTGTTCGCCATAAACAAAGCAGATGTCTTTCCAAGTGCATTATCATCCTGGTTTCCTCATTAATTACCTGTGGAGGCAGATCATTGCCACCCCTCTTCCTGGAAATCAGAGGCAGAGCTTCTCCCCTTCGCTGGTGGAAGGCTCAAGGGCAGGTACTATTCCTTACCCTGTCTTCAGGATAAAATCAAGCATTAATTCCTACAAGTGCTTTTTGAAGCATTCTGGTCTTACTCTCATGAAATGTCCTAGGAATCATGCAAGAATGATCACAGACAAAAAGATCCGAGACCCTAACTATACGTGGAAATTGGAAGGAGTTCATATACTGATCAAGTTTGGTGGGGCATTTGAATGTTAGCTAGGCATAGTTCTGATTTCAGAAAGCAAACTGGTGTTTTGATGAAGGAATGACAATGTCCTATGCAACCCCAGGACACAGATTGTAGACTCATAAATGTGGAATCTGTATTCTGAAGAGGAAGACCATTATGACCTCCAACCACAGACTCTTTCTTAATTAGGGCTATTGGTTTAGGTACCGAAACTCCCATCCCTTGTAGGATGGGTAGAAACATTGGTCAGTGCATTGAGATTCATAAATTTGGAAGAGACTTAAATCTTTTAACCTATCTGGTTCCCTGCCATTCCCAAATTCATGTTGCTAATATTTAATATCCCCTTTTACTTCTTTAGCTATGTGTGTCTCTCTGTGAGTGCACACACACACACACACACACACACACACACACACACACGTTCATAGATATGCAATAGACATAAAACTAAAAACTTGTGCAACACATTTTTTAAGAAAAAATGTTTCTTGGGGGATTCATATTAACTTTTATAATTCTGTTGAAATAAAGCAATAAGTTAAAGTGATTTGTCCATAGAATCCACATTGTGTTGTACAATTAATTTAATTAAATTAAGTATGTAAGATAACCAAGATTGAAGACTACTAGGTGCTGGTAACATTCACAAATTATTAACAAATGGCTACTCTGGTAACATGTAGCCATTTAACTTTAGAGAAAACAATTTAACATCTTAAATCATCTTATCTGTTAAAAAGAAAGAATCCTGAACTGAAATACCATTGATTTGATTGTATTATTATTCAAGAATTTTCTCTAGCTCCTGATTCTCATTTCAGCCCTTTAATTAATTACTTCTTAAATTATAGTTTCATATTGATCTATACTAAAACTAAAGATAAAACTTAAGATTTAGTCTCAAAACACAGAAAGACAATGAGATGATCACAAACACCCCAGTCAACAGCATTCCTGGGGCTGAGAGAGGGGCCTAAGGTGGGAAGCTTGAGTCTCTCTCTCTCTCTCTCTCTCTCTCTCTCTCTCTCTC
>JADRCD010214429.1:0-29287 GCA_019843815.1 Montemys delectorum | reverse complement strand
ATCTATCTATCTATCTATCTATCTATCTATCTATCTATCTATCTATCCTGGTCATATAAGGTCCTAGAAAATGGGCACAGGAATAGATTTCATATGTTAGCCTCCATGTGCTTGGCAGAGACTACCAAGGCTGGGAAAGTTAACAATTCTGGTGTCAGCTGCCTTGTGACCAGCTCAGTCACTAGAGATTCTCACCAAAGTGGCTTATTATCGGGCTCCATGGAGTCCTATTTCTCCAACATCTTGCTATCCTAGACAACTGTCTTCTAGAAATCTCCTTACCATGCTCCTTTCTCATTGCCCCATGTCTGCAAGACAGAGTGGTTTGGGGATTAAATCATTCCTTCATTAAATTTCCCAGCATAAATCCTCCAATCCATCTACCCTTTTACCTTCAATGTGGGTCATGCTATTTGCTCAGAGATAGGAAAATAAGTGATTTAAGCCACAATGGCAAGTTAGGGGCTACATTCTCTGTGTTTATGGAGCTGCGCTACTCAACAATAGCAAATCTTTTGATTCAATGAGCAGTCGAGGGTACATCTGTTCAGAAGAATTCTTTCACATGTAAATGTTGGGAATAAATATTTCAAACTGCTGACCAGATCAAACAAATATGAACATAACGAATGGGCTACCATTTAAAAAAATGCTTATCTGTCTCCATTGAATTTATATGTGAAAGGAAAAATAAACAATTATGCTTGGTGTGGTAGCACAGGCCTATAATTGCAGCACTTGGGAATCCAAGTCAAAAAAAAAAACCTTTAAGTTCAAATACAAGCAGGACCATATAGAGACACTCTGTTTCAAACAACCAAATAAACAATTTCCAATTCTAATTCTAATCCTACAATTTAAACAGTGGTAATCCCTCCCAACTACAGGTAAGGAAAATTCACCATACTTCATAAACAAGGACTAACTAGCAAGTTTAAACATCCAGCTTTGTTGCATAATGTCTTACAGCACTTGCAATACGTGAGCTGATTTGGGCACATAAAATGATAAACATGTATGCTTGAATATGATGCCTTTGGTCAAGAGTTACATCATTTGGCATCTTTTCTATTGACTTTCCCCAGAGTTCTGCACACTGAGTGTTCAATAACTACGACAATTATTGATGGATTAGTAGAGAGAAGGGAGCAGATGGTCTAGTTATTATTTCTTGTTAACATATGAAGACAAGTTAGCTATGTATTGCTGAAACTTGAAAACTTTTTGGTGATGTGATGGTGGTGGGTGTGGGTGTGGGTGTGTGGGTGTGTGTCTCTGTTTGTATGTGTACATATGTGCATGCATACATGTGTTTATGTATGTGTGTGTGAAACTTTGGTAATTACCTTACAACATTTTATAAGAGTATCATTTGGAGACATAGGAATAAATCTAGTTAAAGAAATTATATAGTAACGATGAAGTCATGGCAGAATAAAGATGTTCTTGTGTAAAAACAAATCATACTAGGTCTCCTCCAGGAAGGTTGGGATTTTAACTTACCATAATGAATTAGTACTTCTGTGCTTGAAATTTCACAAAGTAAAACCTCATTTAAATGTTCACAGTTCATAAAGATCACTGTGTACCTTTGTGTCCCTGCTTGGTATTATGTGCATTGATTCATGGCAGGGCTAGGCCATACAAAGACCATGTGTGCATACTGAGATTCTCCTTCATTCAACACACACTGCATTCATGTCCTTATGACTTACTCAACTCTGGTCCAGCCTCGCCCTATCCAGCTCTGCAATGCTCTTCTCCAGAACTCAATGTTCTCACCTCACTTATGACAAATCTGTGAGACTCAAACTGAAGGACTGCCTCCAAAATTATCATCACAGCCATGCTTGGAAAGCTGACAAGGTTGTGTAAAACAGGGCAAGTGGAGAAACTGGTACAGGCCAGAGGACAGTAAGGAGATAGAACAACTGAAGGCAAGGTGGGATCCTGGACCAGAGAAGGGGCTTTGGTGGAAGAGCTGTGGAATCCGAGTTAAAGCTGTTGTCTTGTCAGCTGCAGATCCCCACACTTCTAACAAATGTATAATAGTCACCTGGAGATGCTGACAAGAGACGAAACAGTCAAAGCATACAGTGGGAACCCCTCATGGTGTCTTTGCAACATCTCATAAATATGAAATTATTTAAAAACAAACTTTATTTAAAGCATGTAGGTAGATAAATGGATAGGTAGATAGATAGATAGATAGATAGATAGATAGATAGATAGATAGATAGCTCCAAAGTTAGTTTCCAGGGCACCCTAACTTGACTTCTTCAGACAAACAACTTAGTGATAATACAGGAAATAACAGGTGGACACCTGTCTTTTATTACTCTGTGACTCTAGAATGTTCACTATGAATAAATACATTAATCAAGATGAGATCTCTTGGTTGAAAATGACAGAAATTTCAACTGAAAAATAAGTAAACTGACAAGCTGATTTGGTAGGTTAAGGTGCTTGCCAGCAAGCCTAGTCATTATGAGTTTGAGCGCTAGGACCCTCATGATAGAAGGAGAGAACCAACTTCACAAGTTGTTCTCAGACCTATACATACATGTGTGGCATACACTCACATTTTCCTGGTTCATAATGACTGAAATTGTGGTGGGTGCAATTCTGGCTTCAGACAAAAAGGGGGATGATGTCATTGGTTCTCCCTAATCTGCTGTCCCCACCTTCCATTGCTTTTGCTTCATCCTGAAACCTTTGATCACGACCCTGAGCACTTCTGACTCATATCCTCTGAGTTCAGCTTCATCAGAAAAGAGAATAGGCTTCTCTTTCAACAGAGCATCTCGGTGATTCTGACTGAATCATCTGCCCAGACGCAAACCAAACTACCATGACTCAGGATTGCAACACCTTGATCCTGAGGTGTGAGTTAAGGTGGGGAGGGAACGCTTTTGTGGCTCACTGACTAATAGTTGTTCCTTAAAGGGGAAGCCTATCATCTTGAGACGTGAATAAGTGGATGTAGAATAACAAGGGCCTCCTCCAGGATTCCAGAGTATCACCAGAGTATCCTCATGCCCTCCTGAAACTCACTACTGGTACTTCCAGCAGCTCAGGATGTAGGGCAGGTGGACTGACCTGCCCTAAAAGAATCGATGCTGGTGTAGACTATGAGTTAAATCTTCCTTCATGCCATCTATATTTTCTCCTGCCCCTCTCATTTCTAGCTCACTTACATTTTCTGAAGCTGGCATGTTAAGCAGCAATAGCCATTTGATGTAGATGTGGCTTCACAACCTTACTGTCAGCCAGCAAACCTTCCCTAGAGAGCTTTTATTTTTTTCATCAGTGACTCCAGCCCTTCTCTGGGAAAATTCAAACTATTTCTTAATCTTGTGTTTTGTCTTAGCTTTGGTTACAGGGAGAGCTCAGCTTCTCCATGCTGTTTGTCCATAAGTCACTGGCATTTGATGTTTCAGCTTAGAGCATGCCTTCTGCCTGGAATTTTCCACTTTACCTCTCTTCAGTTCACTTGGGCCATTTGGACAAAGCATAATTACAAGCTATTAACATACTCTTGGGTGAGAGCATGGAGAAGCAAACATAGTGTCACCTTTTCTGCCACCTTGGAGATCATATAAAGTAGCCAATATCTACGATTTAACTGATTTGTGTTGCTGTCCACATTGATAGCTCCAACTGAAAACATTTGAAATTACCTTTGAGAAGCCATCTTCCAGCTTTAACAAAGATACTTGGTCCATGTTTACAGTGGGCCAGAAGTGCCAGGACGTTAACGCTCTCAAGAATAGACATGAACAAGTGACAGGAGTTGGTAACTAAATATCCCTGTTTCTTTGCTTCTTGGGATTCTTTTGCCCTATGAAGGAAATGCCTTAAAGTCGTCTGGGGAAATAGTAAAACCTCTCCTGTTCAAGCCTTAGGCAAAATGCCATTGTTTCCATGGAAGAAGAAACCAATCCTTTCTCCCTCTTGAGAAGGTAGAAGACTGGCACAGATCCATAGCTGCGAAGAGGATGTAGAGAAAAACAGCCCTCTGCTCCTAGGGGAGGAACAAAGGACCACCATCAGCGCCTAAGCCTATGCTAGCAAGCAAAGCCTGAAAATGCTGGCTCGCCTATCCAAGGCTGATCATATATCCACAGCAGAGTTTCTCAGCTACAGGGACAGGGGACCAGAATAGTGAAAAGCAACTAACTACCTCTCAAGAACAAAGTATAGAGGTAAGCTTGAAATTAAAAGAAGGAAAAGGAAACCCTCCATCTCTAGTATGGTACCAACATAGAGTAGCAAGCAACAAAATCTATTGAGTGGAAGGGGCTTTCAGAGGCAAGAAAACACAACAGCTTAAGCCTGAGCCAAGGATGAGTACAGAGGGAAAGCCCTCCTCATGCTGGCTCCACACAAAGGCCAAGGAAAAGCAAATTGGAGATCCGTGGAGCCTGTAGACAATCAAGAGTAACAACACAATAAACTCCATCACCAGCTCCGCTCCTGACTAAGGGCCTGACAGAAAAGGCCAACAAATTTGTGGATTCAGATTGGTCTTAAGTCCTTCTCTCCTGTTAAATATATAATGTCTGGTACTTAAATTTTAAAATGGACTTATATACAAACAATTTTAGAGGTAAAGAGAAAAAAACAATCATTAGAGCCCAGATCCAGAAGTGGCCGGAACGTTGAAACCGTGGACTACATAGCATTTGTAATAATACGTGGAAGGTTCTTTGACTTATCAGTAGACATACCAAAGAAATAAATCGGTAGACTTCTAGAAACAGTGAGATAACTTATTAAAAGGGAAAGAATGGAGAAGGAAAGAGAGAAAATGAATGAAAGCAATGAAAGCAGCAAAGAGAGAAAAGAAAAACAGCATCCAAATGCTGACAAGCCAGAGTGAAAGTCTAACAGATATTAAAATAGAATTTTGAAAGTGAGGAAAGATAACTAAGCAGAAGAAGTACGTGAAGAGATAATGTCTGCAAAGTGTATAGAATCAGCAGAAAAGAAAATGAGATCTGAGAGGCCTAGAGACTCTGAAATAAGACAAACAGGAGGAAATGCACACTCACATACCAACAATCAATGTACTACAAACCAAAGACAGAGAAAACCCCTCAGGCAACAAAATGAGATGGGGGATTACCAAGGAACAAAAAAATTATGGCACACTGTTCATCAGAAACCTTGAAAGTCAGAAAAAAAAGTGATATCTTCAGGCACTGATAGAAAAATATTACTCATCCATGTATGCTATGCCCGCTGCAAACAGCTTTCAACAATAACCACGAGCTAAAGCTGTATTTTCAGATGAACAAGGCTAAGAGAATGCACTGATGCATTGATGTAAGATATGTATAAAAGGTGTTTGACATAAGGTGTGCATAAAAGGTGTTACAAGCAGGAGGATATTAGAAATGTATACTTATGACAAAGTATCTGTATTTAACACAGTGTTGTATACAATGAAATTGTACAAATGAAAAAGTTTAACAGGAAAAAGAGCCAGAATAACCTCTTTTATGTCTAAAGGAAAAAGATATATTTAAAAATGATGAGATCACAAACGGCAACAACATGAGCATATATAGAATAGCTTTGTTTGAAATGATTGACAAGAATTTAGAAGGACATTGCAAAATGTTTCATGTACGTGGTCAGATTGTAGTTTAAACTCTGTGGTGTCATTTTTCCTTCCTGATATTGCTCTTGTTATTTTCACAGTACTTTTTGAACATTAAAAAATTAAATCAAAGAATACGTAAAGACAGGCCATAGGCGTAATTTTGCCTACAGGCTCTCTGCCCCCTCCTTCAATATTAGTAAAAAGAGGAACTATGTATAATGGAGTAATATCAAAGTAAAATACCTGGTAAAAATGACAGCAGAGAGAGAGAAGAGTCTAGAGTTAGAAGAAAATAGACAATGCTTCAGGGTTCTTACATTGTTGAAATCATATAATGATGACATCAAGTAATATTGGGTAAGTTAAAGCTGTATACGGCCAACCCTATAGCTTTTGATAAAAAACAAAACAAAGAACAAAAAACAAGAGAGAAAATATAATTATACATGTTATTTAACTTATAATAAATAAAACCTAATGGAAAGTAACTGGAAAGATGATAGATCTAAATTTAAAAATATATTAAATACAAATAGCCTAAATATACCTGTTAATGGGAGAGATTGTCAGATTGAATTAAAAAATCAATACTTATTGTATGCTATCATTAAGAAATCCATTTTGAGTATAAAGACGCAGATGGGTTAAAAAATGCAAATAAAATAGGTTTACCATGCATTTCAAGAGCACATGGACTATTCACCAAGATGAACCATGACAAAGAACACAAAACAAGTCTCAAAAAAAGAAAAGAATTAAAAATAACATAAAGTATATTTTCTGACTACAACAGAATTTAAATAGAAATCAGTGCAGAAAACTCCAAATACTTGAAAATTAAACATAATATTGCTAATTACTCACAGAGTAAAAAAGAAAAACAAAGCAAATTAGAAATATTTTAGTTGAAATTGAAACCTACAAAGATTTGTAAGGTATCATTTAACAAAATTTTGAGTTGGTGGATTAAGTCAAGCACTGTTCTAGATACTAATGAAGCATCTCTTTTAAAAGACAAAGACCATAAACAATAAGCACATTAAGTAAATAGTTACTGTAATGGTTATTCTTGGTTGTCAACTTGACTACATCTGGAATGAACTAGAATCTAGAAATGGATGGCACACCTGTGATAGAAATCTTGATGCTAGAAGACACAGGTTTCTGTCCCAGATCTTGACATGGGATGACACATGATTTTGATCCAGATCTTGAGGCATGGTGGCCATGGAAAGCTTAGGCCCAGGCAAGGTAGTACATGCCTTTAATCCTAGGAGACTGAGGCAAACAGATCTGAGTTTAGGCCAGCCTGGGACAAAGCAAGTTCCAAATCCAGGTGTGGTAGCACACACCTTTAATCTGGCCATACCTTCTGCTGGATGATGCTTGCACTTACTTGTGAACCCATCTGTTGGAACCTACTTCTTCAGGATTCCACCTTCTACAGAAGACCAGGTAAACAACTAGCCTTGTGGGACTGAGCAACTACTAGATTCTTGGACTTCCCATTCACAGTTGACCATTGTCGGGTTAGTTGGACTGCTGACTGTAAGTCTTTACAATAAAGTCCCTAAATATATAGAGACATTCCATAAGTTCTCTGACTAATACAGTTACAAATACTAGTATATTACACATGCTTTGAACAAGGGAAGGTAGAACAAGAGGGGAAGTCAAGGAGGAAGACAGTGAGCAAGGATGCAATTTAAATTAGCTGGTTAGTCTAATGAGGCTCAAACGTCACATTTTAAAACATATTTTTGAACAACAGTTTGAAGGACTTGACAGATGAATAAAGAAGAAAGAGCATTCTAAAACTGAGAAGAGCTGGAAGATCTAAGATTTAAAGCAGTAATTCTCAACCTTCCTAATGCTGCAACCCTTCAGTACAATTTCTCATGTTGTGGTGACACCTCTCCCCAACCTAAAATTATTTTCATTGATACTTCATAACTGTAATTTTTCTACTATTATAAATTGTGATATAAAATCTATGTTTTCTCATTGGTCTTAGGTGGTATGGTGACACACAGGTTGAGAACCAATGCCCCTAAAATGAGTGCACACTTAGCATGTCCTAGGACCAACAAGCAGGCTAGTGTGGACAGGACAGTGAAGGGGTGGGGGGTGGGGTGGTAGAAGCAGAGAAGGTTAAGAGTATTACATTTGTACTGTCTAATTTTATGTCAACTTGACATAAGCTAAAGTCATCTAAGAGGAAGGAATCTCAACTGAGAAAATGCCTCCATAAGATTGGGCTGTGGGAAAGCCTGTAGGGCATTTTTGTAATTAGTAATTTATGGGGGAAGACCCAGCCCATTGTGGGTGGTGCCATCCCTGGGCTGGTGGTCCTGGTTCTATGAAAAAGTAGACAGAGCAAGCAGTAGGGAGCAAGCCAGTAGGCAGCACCCCTCCATAGCCTCTGCATCATGTCCTGCTTCCAGGTTCCTGCCTGGTGTGAGTTCCTGTCCTTACTGATTTTTATGATGAACTGTTATATAGAACTGTGAAAGAAATAAACACTTTACTCCCCAAGTTGTTTTAGGTCATGATGTTTCATCACAGTAAGTAATAGTACCCGTGTACTAAGACAACAGCTCATCTTTGGTGCTGCAGATACTACAAGAACTTTGGCTTTTACTCTCAGTGATAGATGACTCACTGAAGGCTTTGTGCGGGAGATGTTCTGTCCAGGCATAAAGTATACGTGGGCTGGAGTGAAGAAGTCTAGTAATAATGGAAATCACGTTAAATGGGAGGAAATAGAGGTAGTTTGAGCCTGTAGGAGTGGAGATGCTTAGAATTAGTTGTACTCTAGATATAGTTCTTAAAAAGGGAAAAGAATCTAGGTGGCTTTCTCTTTAGAAGTGTGCACTTGCTCTTGAGTGTACATACTGCACCTTTCTTAAAGCTCTCTCTCTCTCTCCTTTAAATCTGAGCATCCATTTTCATCTCGATAAACCTCTCACTTGTCTTTACTTAAAATCTCTTCTTTATAAACCATCACTACTTAAAAAGAGGAAGCCTGCTTTGATGTTTCCCAGTGTATTAGAAGAGAAGTTGGGAAAGGGGCTGTAGGACAGTGTAAGGTAATCAACCTGATCACTTGGATGGAACTGTCATCAGTTCACTGATGCAGGCTGTGGGTGAATAGGTCTATAGGAAGGTGTCTATCTGAAACATAATGACGATATGCAGGCAGCAGTCAGAGAGGGGGATATGAAGTTCATAAAAGTGAGCTTTGGACTGGAGATACTCACCTGGGTATGTCCATCATTGCTGTGTACCCATTTTTCCCAAGTTGAAACGTCCCTTCCTTGGGAGAGAGAGGGGATTCATAAGGCTTAGGAAGGTAATGGTACCTGGCTCAGAAAGCTCCAGAAATTACAAGACTCACAAGGCCTCACTGTAAACAGTGAATAATTGCTGAGGGAGAGAGACTGCCTGCAAACTGGGCAGGGAGTTCTAGTGATGCAATTTTTGTGGATTATTGATAGGGGTATGAGTGACCCCAGCTGTCACTCAAGCAGCAGATAGGAACAGAACACAAAAACCAACTGGTGGTTGTCAACTTGACACACCTGGGAAAAGAGAACATCCATTAAGGAACTGTCTCCATCAGGCTGGCTTGTAGGGGCACTTTCTTAATTGCTAATTGACGTACAAGGGCCCAGCCCTCAGCCCTGAGCAAGTGATACTGGGTTGTAAAAGAAGGTAGCTGTACACACCAGTACTAGTTAATGAGGCACTTCATACATGGTGTGAGTTTCAGTTCCTGCCTCCAGGTTCCTGTATGCGTTCCTGCTTGGACTTTACTTGATGACGACCTCTAATCTGTAAAATGCAATAAATCCTTTCCTCCCCAAGTTGCCTTTGGTCATGATGTTTATCACAGCAACAGAAAAGTGTAACAAATAAAAATTCATAGTCAGAGCCAGGAACAGGCTGTGTTTGGTATCCCTAAAACAAAAAGACATCAGAATGCTTCACTGATAATCTATTGGAGTCAACATCTGTCTGGGAACTTGGTTGCCAAATGCTCACTTGAGAAGAAAAACTCCTGACCTGCCAGGACTCTAGACACCCATCTTAGACTCTTCATAAGCAGGGAGGCTCCCATTGGTTCCTACTGCTTCTGCTCTGTTAGGCACCATCCCTGCTTGAGATGCACTGTTATTGCCTTAGCCTTCAAAGACTCAGTAGCTCAGCCGCAACCAGGGACACTTCAGTTAACTCACTGATGGCTGAAATACTTGGCTGAAATTGGTTTTTTGCTCTGTCATGGCGCCCTACCTTGGTAAATACATGTCGGTTCACATTTCCCTAGGAAAAGTCATTTGTCAAGGCATCAATCAAGGGCCTGCAGAAAACAGAGCTTACTCGGAGCAAGGTATTGAGAAGAGAAATACAAACAGGAAGGGGAAGAAATGGGCAGGGAAATCTACACAAGAAGGTAGAAGATTTCAAGGAGCAGGCCTGGCTAGCATGAAGAGATGAAGAAGAGAATACTCAGGATCTGAAAATGGTGTTTCTACAAAAAGTACAGAATATTATGGACCTTCCTTATGCAAATACAATCCAGTAGAAAATAAACTTTCCAAACTGACTTTGCTATTGTCTCCCATGGATCAAACCATTTAAGGTCCAGGTGGTGGGGGCGGGGGGGGGGTGGGGTAGGCCATGTTTCTATACACTCCGTGAAAACAGAATGAGGGTCGATGAGGAATGGCTGTGAAAAGGTAGTAGGTGATGAAGACTAAGAGTTACCACAAGTCTCGAGGTTAGAAGGAATCAAGAGAACATGTGTTTAGAGAACCAGGGAGACTGGAACTGAGGCATTCCAACTTGAAGACTGGCTGAGGAACAGCCATGGGCAGAGAATTGGGAAGCCCAGATTGGGAAACAGCTATGACAAGAGTAGGCTGTGGTTCTGCCAAGAGCTACTGGTAAAGGAAGTAAGTTGAAGACTGGAAAACAGTGAATGTAGATACAAGGGCCTGAAAGGAATGGTTTCAGTGGAGTAGAGATCAAACACCCAGCAGGAGGCAAGTTTAGAAAAATAAGAGGAATTGAATGGTGGGCTTTTCTACAAATGGAGATAATTATTCAGGAAGAGGCTGGAAGATGGCTTTGCTGTTGGGTTTAGGTTTTGTCTTGGAAGAGGCAATTATCTCATGGTTCTCTGAAGACAAATCTGTGCTACTAGATTAAATAAATGATTGCTAATTGATATGAGAGGGAAGAAATGCCAGAGCAGAGTTCTTCTGGAAAGAGAGAGGGATGTGGTACAAAAGCACATAGCACAAACATTGGTACAGAACTCATGGGTCCTCTGCTCTAAGGAGTGGAAGCAATGTATGAGCACATACATTTGCATCCTGTAGAAAGTACCAGGCAAATGACTGCCTTTGCTCATGATCACTATTCACTTTGCTAGGCCTTGTGTTTCCTCTAAAACACAAGTGCTTTCCAGATTTAACAAGCCATTAGATTAGACAACTCAAGCAACGATACATGACTAGGACTTTTATCTCCAAGGCCAGTCTACATGAGGTCACTTTCAATATTTTCCTTGAAGTCAATGCCCAACTGAAATCTGTACGCCCATAAGTGAAATCGAATGGTGTGTACCAAGAGGAACGTCACTGCCTGTGGCTGCCAAACTGTTAAGGAGAATTCTCACAACACCTGACTAAGACTCTCTGAAAGCCATTGAGGCTGCACACTCAAACTGCAGACTCTGTTGCTATGTAAACTGTGCTTCATAAGGCATTTAAAGACTTAACACAAGTGGCTGAAGGTTTAATCTTTTAATTCCATTGCTCCATAAGTTCCTTGTAGGTTCAGTGAACAAGGAATTCAGACATAATATTAGAAACTCATTTCAGGAAAGGGCTTAGGGCATGGGGAAAATGGGCTGCGTTTTAGTGCACAAAAGAGACTCCACACTAAACTCTAGATTTACTTAGTCTAAAGGGCAACTCATGTGCCCAACCTGTGGAAAGACATGGTAAATTGTCAATAGTGTGCTTTGCCACCTCCCTCCACCAGCACCACCAACTGCCTCCTTCCTTACAAAGCTTTCACATATATATGACCCATTTGGGTCATGTTCCCATGAAAAGAACTCAATTCCCTTGAGATGTTGTGTTCCACTTACATTCTTTTTTTTTTCTTTTTTTTTTTTAGAACAGTATTTTTTTTATTGAACAAATTTTCTGTTTGCTTGTCATCATTCAGATCATTCTAGAGTTAGTTACTGATGACCATGCACATAATATTTGTATGTACTTTCATCAACCAAATAGCTTTATCATATAAATTCACACTGTCTCTGCATATGACTACTTTTTTTTTAATTAGGTATTTTCTTTATTTACATGTAAATTTCTCCTTTCCCAGTTTCCCCTCCAAAAAACAAACAAACAAAAACAAGAACAAATTCCTGTTGCCTCCCCCCTCCCCATGCCTGACACTCGACCCTCTCCCACTTATTGGCCCTGGCATTCCTCTACACTGGGGCACAGAACCTTCACTGGACCGAGGTCCTCTCCTTCTATTGATGATCGAATTTGCAATCCTCTACTATACACATGCTGCCAGAACAATCAGTCTCACCATGTATAGTCCTTGGTTGGTGGTTGAGCTCTGAGGGTACTAGTTAGTTCATATTGTTGTTCGTCCTAAGGGGCTGCAAGCCCTTCAGCTCCATAGGTCCTTTCTCTAACTCCTTCATTGGTGACCATGTACTCAGTTCAATGGATGGCTGTGAGCCTCTACATCTGTATTAGTCAGGTATAGTCAGAGTCTCTCAGGAGATAGCTATATTTAGGTTGGCTTGTCCTTCCTTCAGTCTCTGCTCCATAGTTAATCTCTGCAACTCCTTCTGTGGGTATTTGGTTCCCCCTTTTAAGAAGGAATCCACTTACATTCTTAGGGACATTTGCACTTTGAAGCAGTAAAAAGAGTAACCTGGCCACATTATCAAACACAGCATACATGTTCAAGCCACTTGTCACCTGACCAAGCAAAGGGAAAGCCACTAGCTCTCTCACAGTGGCTCCAGACATACACAGAGTTGTCACCATGCCTGTGTCTGGAGAAGGCTGTAAGCAGTTCTTTGATGAGTGCAGAGATAGGGACTGATTTAACTTGTATAATATATGAGGGCAAATGGGTGTATATGGATGACATTTAGAAACTGGCTCACATATTGAATATATGGCCATTAGCTGCACTATAATAGAAGGAGAAATTTAATATCAGGGGAAAACAAATCACAATTTATCTAGCCTGAATAACCAGAGCTCGTTTACATACATCAGGTTTAATTTTATTTTTTACGAGTCACTTGAGGGCAAGGCACATTTGCTACTGGAAGCTTGAAGGAATGCTGAACAAACATGCTCTTCCTTTCTCCCCACCCCTCAGGAATGTGGGACTAAACAGGCGTGACACTCCTTGACACTTTCCTAAAATCGTTGACTAGAATTTTCTTCAGTTTTTGATTTTTAGTTTCTTTTAACTGTTTAGTAACACAAAGACTTGGATTTTTTGAGAATCAAGTGCTATGATTTATGTGTCTGGAGCAGGAAAGTGGTGATGAGCTTGAGGCTAGCAGGACCCCAAATTTCTCCTTTTGACAGAAAAGATAATTAAAGCTCTGTACCTACACTTCTCTATACAATCGAAGACAATGCCAATCCCTTCCAGGGAGGTTTGCAACAATTAGTGCAATGTTCAAAACTCTCTTGGCACATTAGACAGCAAATTCTACTGCTACTGTTCTGAAGTATCATAAATATTGTATTTTGTTTTGATAGTGGGATTGCCAGTGGCCTTTCTTCTTTATGACATAATTCTGAGTATAATAGGATTTGGTTTTATCTTTTTAAGAAATGAGAAACTCCTCAGAGGTTGGAGACAGAGAAGCAAGCATAAGAGAAGTGTTTTTATCATAGAAAAAGATGTTACTATTGGGGTCACCAAAGTGTGAAGGAAAGAGTAAAATTGAGGCATAATTTATCGAGTCAAGGTAAGTCGATTTCTACAGATGTGTGTAAAGGTCTGATAACAAAACGAGAAGACTTTTTTAACTTTTTGTATTGTAACCTTTTTGTATATATTCCATTATGACAAGAATTTTGATTATTTTTCATCTCTTTTTCTTCACATTAATATTCAGATTTGTATAATCTTGGTGAGCAACCATGCTATGGTGGTCAGATTCAGGAAATAAAAATAGAGGACACACGGTGAAATTTGAATTTCAAGAAAATATACAAATTTTAGTCTCAAAATTTCTTATCAGAACTAGAGACATAATAGTAATGATAATTATTATTTTTATTTATATTATTATATTAATTATTATATTAATAATAATTATTATCATTATTATTCCTATAAATGTGAGACTCAAGTTTAACTGAATACCTCTCATTTTATCTGCCAAGCCTAATCATGCTGAAATTTGTATAAATCTATGAATATGTATAAATCTGTATATGTATATACCAGTTGACAGGTCTAAATCTAGACAGGGTCAGAGAAACATGAATCTAGCAAGTAGAACTATAGTTAGCAAAGGGGTTTGGGTGGCCTATGCAGGGCAGGAAGCTCAGCCAGCAGTGGCAGCTCCAGTGGCAGAGGTAGCAATGGTGTGAGCCTGACTAGCCAGGGGGGTCCAAGATCCAGTGGTGAATGTGTCCGGAGAGAACCCATCCCAAATGTTACAGCTCAGTAAAGACAGCCACTCTCAGGTGACCCTTGGTGAAATCGTGTGCACTTTGCTCCATGTGGACAGGGAGTTTGAAGCATGGAGTGGGATTTAGAGGGTAGGTGTTTTCTATTGGCTGGGTTTGAGGTGTTAGTGATGCTCTATGTGTATGAGGAAGGACTCCGGGTATTAACATCTCTTGAGCCAATGGTCCTCTCAGTGCGATGTCATAATTACATGTTCCTGAGCAGGTACAGAGACAGGCAGGAAGTGGCTTAACTCCTGCGGTTCTCAAATCTCTGAGATTCCCAGACTTTGAGTTCACTCAATCTTACCAGTTCTTACGTCTGTCTATTGGGACAGCCCACTAGCCTTTCAATGAGGTATGTGAGAAGACCCCGGCTCATCTTGGGATGGTAGTCTTGAGTGCTATAAGAAAGCTGGCTGAGCAAGCCACGAGGAGCAAATCAGTAAGCAGCACTCCTCCGTGGGTCTCTGCATCAGCCCCTATCTCCAGGTTTCTTCCCTGTTTAAATTTCTTCCCTGGATTCCCTCATGATGGAGTGTGAACTGAGAATTATAAGCTGAAATAAACCCTTTCCTCCTCACGTTGCTTATGGTCAACGGCATTTTATCACAATAGGAACCTAAGACAAGTCAAATGACTGAAATGTCCTTATACAAGCTATCGCCCCATTGTTACTGACAAGTAAAAGCTTCTCTGATTAACTGACTCCATAAGCTCCAACTGAAGAAGACCCTACTCAAAATGGAAGCAGTATTGACCAAAGCTTCTGCAGATTCTTCACATTTCTATTTCTAAATATGACCAGCATTGTGGTGGGGTGGGAGGTAAAAAAATATACAGAAAAGGTCCACTTGTGACCAACTGCATTAAAATTTTGAGGTAAAGAATGACCACTAGCATGCTTTAAAACAGTGGTTCTTAATCTTCCTAATGCTGCATCCTCACGTTGTGGTGAGCCCCTCAACGCACCATAAAATCATTCTTGTTGCTGCTTCATAACTGTAATGTTGCTACTGCTATGAATCAGAACACAAATATCTGTGTTTTCCAATGGCCTTAGGTAACACCCCTGTGAGAAGGTTCCTAGATCCGTGAAGGGGTCTCGACCCATAAGTTGAGAACCACAGTTTAAGGACTCCCTAACATTGCAGTGAGAAACTTTTTTTTTCCCACAATATCGGATAGTTGGGTGGAGAGTTGACTCCGCAGTTAGGGACACGTGGTGCTCCTGAAAAGCAGTAAATTGTTTGACTCCTAACAACCATGTGGTGGCTCAGGACTGTCTGTAACATCAGTTCTAGGGGATTCAACACTTCCTCTGACCTCTACGAACATGAGTACTGGACACAGACTTACATGAAGGAAAATATTCACATGTAAGAGTTAAATAAAGCAATCTGTTGGATAGAGGAAAGAGTATGGCCCACTACTTCACACCAAGTTGAGGTCAACCCACTTTCTTATCACTACAGTTCTCTGTGAGAAGCCTTGAGTCTCCTTGAGGCCTTGGTGTTGCTACATAAGTGAAATAATACTCTAGGATACATTATCCCGGCCATCCAGGGCCTTTCTTTTCTTTCACATAAAGAAAGTGGAGCCACAGCATGCCTGGCTAATGCCTTCAGGATTTGTCTTTCCTAAGAGACTGTTGTCATGTTGCTGCGTGCTTGGAAGCTTGTCTTGCTATAAAGAAGAGACTGTAGCCTTCGCTGGTGCTTTGTTCTGTTATCTTGGCATTTCACGGAGCCTGGACCTAAAAAGCTGGGGATTTTTGGTAACAAGACAATGCGAAGAGAAATTTCAATTGACTTATCACTCTCGTTAACATTTGCTGGCTTTTGCCTTTGGTTTTATAGCCAAAGACTTCTTTGGATCACTTATGCCATGCTTACTGAAAAGCATTCATTTGATCTGTAGGACAGAAAGTGCTCATAGATAATTCACCTGGTTTCCTTTAATATTAAAATATTATCTATCCTTGCTCCATTTGTCAAAAAAAAAGCATAATAAAATATTGCTTATTGAACCAAAGACTCTATATTTGACCAGTAAAAATGCCCAACACCCTCTGGCTGTATATCCATCCATAATAGATCCATAATAGTAATTACTACTTCTAATAGAGATTCTTTGCATTTTTAAAGAATATATGATAGACAAACTTAGGGAAGTAAAAGTTGTTTTGTGGATGTATACTTGGATTATTTTCACCACAGGAATATTACACTACAAATTTAGTTTCAAATGATATAATTTGATATGTCATTTCACTTTTATTCTGTACATTTATATGTATGGCAGAGTTGAGGCTTTTATTTGTTTGTTTCATTATCCAGAGATCAGGATATTAGATATTGATTTAACATCTCACCTGACAACTGCTGTTACTAGTTAAGTGGTGCCATTAGCGACATGGTTGAATTTAAACCTCTGAACTCGGACTGCAGATACAGCAGCTCAGTGGTCGAATGCTTGTCACACTAACAAAACATCTGACAGAGGCAACTTATAAGAGGAAAGATTTATTTGGGCTCACTGTTTTAGCTCTTTTAGTCTGCTGTGGTGGGGCAGGCATGGTAACATTCTGTCCACAGCCATAGGGGAAAGAGATGGTCAATCACATTGTAGTGGCAGACAAGAGGCAGAGAGCACACTGTAATCTAGGCCATAACCTTTGAAGTTATGTTTGCTTATGTTAGCCATACCTCACCTTCTAAAGCAGTGGTTATCGACCTTCCCAATGCTGTGATCCTTCAGTATAGTTCCTCAGGTTGTGGTGAGCCCAAACCATAAGATTACATCCATTGTTACTTAATAACTGTACTTCTGCTGCTGTTATAAACTTCAATGTGAATATCTGGTATGTAGGATATCCGGGATGTGACTCCCGTGAAAGGGTCATTTGACCCCCTTTGGATACCCAAAGGGGTTGTGACCCACAGGTTGAGAAACATAGTTCTTAAGGGTCTACAACACCCTTGACTAAGGACCAAGTTTTCAAGTCCAAATGCTTATAGCAACATTTTACATTTCAACCTAACAAGCTCATGGCCCTGGATTCTGTACTTAACAGCACAAAGTAAAAAGGCTGGAGGCACTTCCTAAATCTAAAATATTGACAGTTGTTTTTCCTATTTTAGAAAAACAAAACCAACAACAACAAAATATAGAAGTGATATTTCTGTGATTTCATTTGCTTCTCTGTTGTAATGAAACACAGACCAAAAGTAGCCTGGGGAGGAGAGGGTTTATTTCATTTTGGAAGTTACAGTTCATCATCAAAGGAAGCCAGGGCAGGAACCCAAACAAGAGCAGAGGTAGAAACCATAGAGAAATGTTGCTTACTGGTTTGCTCTCCTTGTCTCGGTCAGCAGGCTTCCCTATACATCCTAGGCCCAGCTACCCAGGGTGACAGTGGGCAGGGTCCTCCTCCACCAAGCAGCCACTGATTAATGAAATGCCCCTAGATATGGCCACAGGCCAGTCTGACAGGCAAATCTTCAACTGAGCCTCTCCCTTCCCAGGTAACTCTATATTGAATGGAGTTGATGAAATTCTACCAGTTTGTGATTTTACTTTTTACTCTGTCAAGTTCTCCATTAATAGTTTTTTTTTTTTTTTTTACAGGCTGACATGTTTTTAAAATTGGTTATTTTATGTGTTTACATTTCAAATGTTGTCCCCCTTCCCAGTTTTCCTTCTGCAAGCCCACATCCCATCCTCCCTCCCCTGCCTCTATGAGGGTGTTCCCCCACCCACCCACCTACTTCCACTTTACTCTAGTATTCCCCTAGGTAGGGGCATCGAGCTTCCACAAGACCAAGGACCTCCCCTCCCGTTGATGCCAGATAAGGCAATCCTCTGCTATATCTGCAGCTGGATCCATGGGGTCCCTCTCTGTGTAATCTTCTGCTGGTGGTTTAGTGCCTGGGAGCCCAGTGCTGATGCCAAGAAGCGCTTGATGACAGGAGCCTGGTATAGCGGTCCCCAGAGAAACTCTGCCAGAGCCTGACCAATACAGATACAGATACGTGGAGCCAACCATCGGACTGATCACAGAGACCCCAGGGGAAGAGTTAGAGGAAAGACTAAAGGAGCTGAAGAGGATTGCAACCCCATAGGAAGAACAACAATATCAACTAACCATTATTACATTTTTAAAGGAGGTTTCCTTGGAGTGTTTTCACACTTATTTAGTGTTTGTGTATGTGTGGATGTTAGGAGGGACATACCTGGAGAGGTCAGAGGACAAGTGATGAGAGTCTCTCCTTCCGTGTGGGTCCTGCCAACAGAACTGAAGCCATGAGGTCAGGCTTGGGGACAAGCACTCTTTCCTGCCAGGCATCTCACCAGCCCTTGTCTTCTTTTGCATTGCTTTTATTTCTGGTTCTCTTTCCTCCCTCTGGAACTCATGTTGTATGTTCACTGACTTATTTGATTACCTCTGAGTTCTCCTTGTTCTGGTTATGCTTATAATTTGTGTTTAGTTTACAAGAATTTTAGAGACTTATCTTCAGTTCTGTGTCGTCTTCCTGAGTTTTTCTCCGTCTTCTTGGCCATTTGTTGAAGAATTCTTCATTATCTTGTACTTTAATTGAATTTAGACATTTCCATTTACTGAATCTGAAAGTTTGTTCCCTACATTTTTCACTTAGACCTTTCAATATTAATTATATTATTTTAAGATGCCTAACTAATAAATAGTTCTAATATCTGGGTTTTGAGAAATAGATGTTGTTATTGTTATTGGTTTTATAATTGCTAGAAATTGTGTGCTGACAGGCCATAGAGACTGTCTTAAATAATGCACATATCTAAAGGTGCCACTTTTAATCCTCTGTCAGACAGTCACGTGGGGACCAAGTCCATCAAGTGACCAGCTGAGGACATTTGGACGGCACTGGGACCTAGTTACTCTTAGTTTACCACTGTCTCAACTACCTCCTGCTTTGGCCTCAAAATTCTTCAGGTGCTTGAAGAATTTCTCTCAATTTCCCAGCTCTGTCCATTAGCTTTTAGAAGTATGTTTTTGGCTTCATCCCATAGATAAGGGACCCTCTTATTCCCCAGTGGGCTATTACTGCTTCTTGCTCACTTCTAGGTTCACACTGGGGACAGTGAAAGGAAATTTAGGCTCTTTTGGTTCAACCTGAGAATAAAGGCCTGTGAGTCTATACTTGGGGTGCCTTCTTCCACGTTCCTACTCTGGATCTCTATCCTATACTATGGCAGTCAAATTCTGCCTTGTGTATCTAGTATATTTTGAGATACAGGAACTTCCCTGTCTCTTCTCAAACAGAAGACTTCTACTGTGGGTATTGAGAATCCTAAGTGCAGGGGAGATTCAGCCTTTTGAGTCTATTGTCGGCACCTGGGTCCTTAGAAACAGCGGCTACTGCCTGGCTACTTCACAGAGCAGGTGGACTTGGCTTCTGCTCTCCCCCTGAGGTGCTGAAGGCAAGGTGTGTTCCCGCTCAATCCCAGTCCTTGGGGTTTTACTTCCTGTGTAAGAAAGGTACAGGAAAATGAGCTATGCATTATGGACTTTTCCAGTGTGATCCAGTCATGTTTTATAAACCAAGGACTCTCCCCTCCTGGCTCCACCTCTACATTATGTTTCTCATGAGCTTCTGACAAAGCCTTTGGGGAAGAGCAGCAACTTGAGTCTGAGCTCTGTAACATTCTGGGTTTGGGGGGTTTCCAGCTATGTGAGATTTCTACTCTGGCCTCCCCCGTCTTTAGGAATTTATTACAAATTTTAACAAAGTTCTTCTTTACCTCTGGCATGGTTATCTCTCTCTCCTGTGCCTTGAAAGTGGAAATCATTCCTGTGTCCTGATTCTAAGAACTTGACTCTCATATAGCTATGCTTTTATAGGTAGGTTATCTGAAGTTTGTTTTGCTTTGATTCTGAAAGAAGCCAACAGGAGCATGCCCTCTCACAACTTTTTACATTCTAGTGGAAGCAACAATTTTTCGATAATTCAATACTGTTATGACACCTGTGTAGACCTTCCCTTTCTTAACTCTGGTATTGAATTCTGAAGTAAAATGTGAACTGTTTGGTTCAAATAAAGATGCCTTAGTGCAGGATTATTTGCAGACATGCAGATGGATTCAAAGGAACAGACAACTTCCATAAACATTCCAATATTTGCACTTGATCCTAAATTTTTGATAGTTTTATACATACATACAATATACTATGATCACAATCCATTTCTGTCTTCGCCCTTATCTTTCCCCAACCCTGCTGACCCCTTTCCTCTTCCTAACCAGTCCCCCTCCCATTCTTACTTCCACGCCTTTGTAGGAGTGTGTGTGTGTGTGGTGGAGGGGTAAGGTGGGGAACTTGGTGGATTTGGTAGGGGTGCATGTATAAACATGTGTAAGGGATATCTATGAATCTACTGGCAATTTAGTAGTCTATACTATCGAATACCTCTGCTCCATCCATCAGTTGCCAAATGCTACTGAGGGACCACAGTCAAATGAGATCATTCCCCCATCCATGATATAATGTTGGTCTCAGTCTGATGCATGGAGCCACAATTATTATAGGTCCGTGTCTGCAGTGGGTATGACATAAGCAGAAGACAGCAAGTCACAGCATTTCTGCCCATCCTCGGGATTTTCCTCAATATTCCTTGGCTCTTGAATGCCTGGCTTAGAGCTTTGAACTCTAGTATTATTATTTATTATTAGCACAGGAGTAGTTGGGAGTCTCTGCACTAACTTGTGGTCTACTATAAGAAGCTACTCCAACCAAGGCTGAGATCTGCACTAGTCTGTGGGTATACATATAATATTTAGGAGATATTTGACCACATATCTATTTAATAAAACATCAGCAGTTAATTTGCAACTAAGACCTGAGATGGGCCTTAATCTATAACATGTGAGAAAACTAGGAGATAAATTGTATAAAACAAGAAAGCCTGCCCTTGAGTGTATTTCTTTTATTTCAAAACAAGCACGTTGTCAAGGTTCTCCAGAAAACAGAACCAACAAGTGTATGTCTACAAGTTCCTTGTAATAAATTTGTGTGTGGTGATGTGAAGGGACTTTATCTATTTCACTATAGAGGCCGGCAACTTCCAGATCCACAAGGAGTGTCATCAAGCTAGAAACACAGGAAAGCTGATGACTAATTTCAAAGGCAAGAATAAACCCATATTGGAGTTGAAAGGAATCAGACATGAAGATTTCTGTCCTATATAGTTGCAATTTAATCATTATTATTATTATTATTATTATTATTATTATTATTTTCAGGACTTTAATTTTTTAATGAAAGCCACCCACATTATGAGGAGTAATCTTCTTTACTTAGTCTCCCAACTCAAACGCCATCACAGTCACATGCAAAATAATATTTAACTAAATATCTGGTTGCTCGTGGTACAGTCAAGATCACATATAAAAGTAACTGTCATGGCGGGGAATAAGCCATCTACTTATCTCAACCCATTGGGGCTTTTTATCTCTGAGAATTATAATACTTTCTAATCTAAGAGCTGATGGAGATGTGTAGGGAGGTGAGAAATGCGCAGAGTTAGGGGGAGAGATATACATGAGTGCTTTTGACTAGCAACACAGGATGCTTTGAATCAGAGATGCTGTTTGTTGTACACTCAGCTCTTAGCTTTCCAAGCCTTCCCTGCATGTATATCCTCCTTGTTCCATGAAAAAGAGTGTCTTAAATCTTACAGTTTTTAGAAGCTGTCCACACATCTGCTGATCTTCTCCCCATAGAGGAAGAGAGATACCTTCATGTGGCGGTGTAAACAAACCTTCTCTGGGAAAGGTCTACCTTTCCTTTACCACCCTGGGCTTAAACATAGGGGCCAAAAGAGGTGGATCTGTAACTCTTACCAGAGCCATAAGTAGCCTCTGGATTTCAGGCCCATTTGTCTTTTGACAAATGGTGGATAAAATAATGATGTTTTTCATCATTTCTTCAGAGGAAATGTTTATTGGGCTGAGATAACCATAGGCAAAGTGGGGGAAGATCTTTACAAAAATAAGTAAAGATCACTTCAGTCAGTGCATTTCTGACAAACACTCTTACAGTTTTGTTCATTCCTTTGAATAGCCTTGTAGAGAGCTGGATTGGTAAGCTAACCATCTGTGGAGATGTGGCAAAGTGTTTGGTTAACATCAACATCATAACTAGCAAAGTTATTCCCAGGGTCCGCTATGCATGCTACTTAGGTACACTTTGATGTCCAAAGAGCCTTGGCACACTTGTGGTTTAGAAAACTCGGGGATTCTTAAACATTCCTAAGCTAACCTCAAAGTAGGTACCATGGTGTGGATGATGCTCATCTGCCTGCCTAACTGCTGGTTAATAAAGGCTCCTTTCTGCTGGGAACTCTCTGTGATGGATGGTGGATATTTATGCTAAGTATGTGTTGTGGAATAACCGAGGCATGAAGGGACTGCACAGCTCTAGTGCTTCTCTGTTTTCAAGTGTTTCTCCCTAGTCTACACAACTGAATACCTATATCTAGTAGTGTACAACCATGACCACTCCACGTCACAATGAGGAGCACAGGTTAGCGTCTCTCTAAAGTCATTGCTAAGTCATTGTAAAACTGTGCTTCCTGATTCCATTTCCCACAGGCAGGCAGCCCATGTTCATTCTCAGCAAGCTAAAAACTGCCTTGTTCCACTTATCCTAAATGGATGTGATGAAAATACTCTTCTCCCTGATATCCCCACTGAAATACTTTGTCATTTAGTTTTCATCAGTTTCTAGAAGGTTCTGTAAGTGAGATTTTTATCTTTTTGATTGTCTAGTGTTATGGGATATGATTCTTTAAGTATAAAGTTTCTTTCCTTCATGATTAAAATTATTGGCCATCTTAGAGGCCATAGATAACCGAAACACAAATTCTTGCCTCATACATCAGCCTTAATATTCTTCTGCAACGGAAAATAGACTTAAAATGCTAATGTGCTCAAGGAGCAGGTGGCATTTGATAGCATCCCAACAAGCATCATGATAATCCTGTCTACTCAGTAGAAATGAGACAGAACTGTTTTTCATCTTGGATCCCAAACATTAGCTACCTTTTATTTTCAGCAAGGAAAGAAGTTTTTAAGTTTTTTTTTTCATGGTAGCGGCCAAATGAAAGGGGCTAATGGACTGTAGAGTGCTAAGGAAACTTCCCAGGGCCAAGGAAAGCTCAGAGCAGAGGGGTGGCTGTTACTGAAACATAGTCTGTCTGAGAAGAAGCTTCAGCTATGGGCACAGCAAATGGAAAGGTAGTCCTGCTGGATCCCAGCACACAGCAGAGTAGTCACATGGTGAGGCTCAATAAGCACCAGTTGAATAAATGAGTCCAAAGGAGACTGAGCCTGACTATATGGCTCAAGGTTAGCCGGTACTGCTAGCACTGACTGCTTATTAAAGATTATTTTGGATTCCTGTCTCTCTTTAGCTGTGTAGCCTTGGTGTATCATATATAGTGATATAGTAAATGTCACTATTCCCTGGTGCTCTAGGAAAAGCTAGTCCACTCTGGTGAGGGTACAAGAGTCCTGAATCAATGCATTCTAGGAAGAATCACAATGCACTGTGGAAGCAAATGGTTAGAATGGGTCTAAAGGCACGAGAGAGCCCAGCGATACACTGTGGACCCTCACTGAGCTCTACTGCTATGGCAAAGCTTCATGAGAATATGTTGGGGGCCCTTGCCACGAGGAGGTAACTTTAGCTACCAGGTAGAAGAATAGGCCACGAAGTGCTCAGTACTTACCTAAGAAATTCACAGCCACCCTAGGGAGATAGTTCTCCCCTCTGCCACCACCATCTGGAAGGATGCTGTGCCTCTTGTTTCAGCCCTGTCTCTCAGATTCCAGTTTATCCTTGTGGATCCTGCTGTGTGGTCCTGGCCCTGAGATTCTGGTACTACTGATCTCAGTCAGCTTTGCTACCGTGCTCTATCAACTGACTGCATCAAACAGCGTATTGCAAGCATCATTGGTACAGAAAATGGTGGTCCATATATAATTTGCTAAGAATGGACAAGGATATACATACAGATTTGGTTTTAAATGGTTTTCTTAGTTTGGGTTTTTTTTTGGTGGGGGGGGGGTGTTGTTTTGTTTTGGATTTTTGGGACAAGGCTTTTCTATGTAGCCCCGACTGCCGTAGAACTCACACTGTAGACCAGGCTGGACTCAGAGATCCTGCAGCCTCAACCTTCTGAGTGCTGGGATTAAAGGCATGTGCCACCACCACACAGCTTGACTGATCTTAAGGAACCTAAATATCAGCATTTAACAACTCTCAAGGTAATTTTTAACATGCTACCCAGTCTCAGAGGTTGGAAAGGAGGAGGGCAAGGTTAATTCCTATTTGACTCTTTGTTTGATATCTCCCACAACACAGTTGCGGAAGTAGCTCTCAGACCAGTGGTCTCGGCACTTTAGGTCTCCATGCAGAGTATCCACTCATTAGAGAAAGACACCTGTCTGTCCAAAGGCAACTTCAGCCTAGGTATTTCATTTTTCCTGGACTTTGATGGGTCCTTGCTAGACATTTGCATCCTACTTCTTCCCCCTGTAACTCCTAACAGATTGTCTCCCTGTTGATGGAACACTGTGTTCTGCTTCTTTCTATACGTGAGAGATGTAAAACCTTGCCTGCATTTGTTCTTGCCTTAGTCAACCTTCCTCATGCTTAAAACATGTGAGCCAAACATTTCTTCTATATGGTTAGGAAAGTTAATAGTATGCAGATCAAAAAGGGATCCGTATTCAAGCAGAAAGACAAGTTTTTTTTTTCTTTGCTAGTGGATGGAATTTCCAGGTGAATTAAACAAGTAAATCAACCCCCTTTAACAGAAATGGCCAGATGTGTTGCATAGAATAGGAAAAGTGTGAACATCTACTCATGGTCTTGGAGACCTTACATGATCTGATTGTATCCTGACCCCATCTTCATAAGGAGGGTGAACAGCTGAGTCATCTCCTTAGGGCCTCAGCAGCCAGGAGAACAAGTCTTTCCCTCTGAAGGGCCAGCTGGATGGAGCATCACACCAGATTGGGCATCATGGCGCTTACCTTCAGGTTAGTGTTGCTTGGGCTGTACAGTGGGACATTGGTTTTGGTTTTCTCTCTCTTTCTTCTTTTCTTCTTTTTTTTTCTTCCCCACCCTTTCATAAAAGACAATAAATGTACTAACCCCAAAATACTTTAGTCTGTAGCCAAATGCATTTTGATCATACTTCTAAGTACAAGCTCCTCCTAATGTAAGCAAAATGGACTGCTCTTATAATTAATATCACAACTATTTTAAAGAAAAGTCTTCCCAGTTTTAGCTCTCTCTCTCTCTCTCTCTCTCTCTCTCTCTCTCTCTCTGTGTGTGTGTGTGTGTGTGTGTGTGTGTGTGTGTGTGTATAAAACAACTAGGTACATAAAAAATGAGAATAATTATTTTCAACTCAGGTCCCACATCTTTGGCATTTCTGTCCCCACAGATGCCTGACACTTCCCTGGGCAGGCTCTACACTGGGCTGGAGAATAGCATGGTACTTGGGGGAAGAGAACACTGTGTCCTCTCATTTAGACACAAATTATGGCTTCTGTTCTTGAATAGTAAAACGTCTGCCCCTCCTATACCATCTGCTTTCTCTCTTTCCATTTTGTTATTCCTCTCTCCTTGCTAGCATCCCTTTCTTTTGTCTTGGCCAACACTGTGGTGCTGAAGGAGCTGTTTACTATGTGAAGATGGGAAGTATTTTCATATTTATTTTTCACAGCTTCATGTATTGCCCAAACATTGACTTTTGTTGTTTTTTTTTCCATCTCACTATAATAGAAATCAGATTTTATTTGTCATCCTTTTCACTGGCCATAAATTACACAGCAAGTACATTGTGTAGAGGTGAGAAAGCGTGACACCACTCTTACCTCATGAGGATCCCAGCTGCCGCTCCCATAACAAAACCAGTCAACAGAAGAAAAACACTTGCATTTATCTGATCAAAGTGCTTGGGGGGCTTTAGATTAAAAACTCAAACACAGAGGGAAAACTGTCTATCTCATGCTCAGATTTGATCAACACTGGGCAGCCAGGTGACAGTAGTTAAACCAAAAGCGTGTGACCCAAGAGTAATAGGCATGGGGATAGGGGTCGCATAAGTATCCCAGTGTGTCAGCTAGGATTTCTTGGTCCCCATCTCTCTGGCCTTTCTATGGTATGAAGCAGCACCCTTTCTAGAATTAGGCTGTATGCTTTCCTAGGGGACAAGCATCAGAGAATGCCTTCCTTGCAGATTCTTACCCAGAAAGGGAGAGGAAAGGAAACCTAGTATTTCCAGTCTTGATGAATGGTTTTTGAGGACAAGATACTAATTTCTCTTGGGGAATTAGAAGGAAGAAGAATTTTACTTGACTTCTAGGTACAGGGGTACATAGGGAAAAGTGGGGTGAGAGTAGCTTATAAGAATACTTGGCTTTAGAGACCTTCAAGTGTCTTTTCGTTCAAAGTATTTAGATGTCAACAAGCAATATTTTAGAGTACTGTTTCCTGAAGCACTGCATCATGTGGTGTTAGGCCTTCCCATGAGTATTTTGAGTCACCATATAATTGTCTTAGGAAAACCATCTTTGCTTCTTAAAATGGGCTGGAGAAATCTAGTGCCAGAGTCATTCTTCTGAGTTAAGGTGTCACCATTAACAAATAGCAATGCTCCAAGATACCTCTGAGTGTGTCACTGCTCACTATGATACATCCTGGTCAGCTCTTTTTGAATACCTAGAGTTCATAAGACTGGACAATAGAACCATGTGCTGTGAAGCAAAGGTTATACATAATCCTGTTAGCCTAAAACAGTGACTCACAGATGGCCATCTATTAAGAAAAGGTAAAAAAAAAAAAAAAAAAACTAAAATCTTTCCTCTCCAAATTAGTCCACAGCAACTGTCCTGTGTATTATCATAATTATTTCATTAATTTGTGCCCTCATGAATTTCATCTTACCTTGTAGGCTAGTTTACATTGCAAGGGGTTGAAAGAGATGTAGAAGAAAACAGGATGAAAAAGTCAGCAGAAGAAAACGTCAATCAACACAGGCGAGAAGAGAATTCAGGCCTACCATTTTTCCTTTTTAAAAGATCATTAAAACCTCATTTGAGACTTGGAAATTAGTTAATTCTTCCAGCAGTTAAAGGTTTAAAGCCCTAAAGCTACTTCATTTAACAAGTTTATTTGAAGTAAGAGATGGAAACAAAGGCCAAAGTTTTAAAACCTCCCAGGTAGTCTGCTCTGTGTGCTCAGTGGGAAAGTTAGAAGGACTCAGGGAATTGTTTATTTCATTAACAAGGCTATTTGAGGTCAATTGAATCACTGATTGGGGGTCTAGGCATCAAAATGTTGGTCTTCACAGGATAGAACTTTGCAGGATCTGAAGTGAATTTTATTAATAGGGCAGCAATCAAGAGATGCTGGGGATCTTTGAGAAAGATTGCGAAGTCACGTGACAGGAAGAAGGCTGAATGTTTCAAACCCTTCAACAATCTTTCCATCCTACAGGTAGATCTGTGTTCTTTTTTTTTTTTCTTTCTTTTTTTTAAATTTTCTTAGATATTTTCTTTCTTTACATGTCATACAATATCTCCTTTCCCAGTTTCCCCTCAAAACAACAACAACAACAACAAACCCCTGTTCGTTCCGCCCTCCCCTTGCTCACCTCCCCCTCCCTCCTGCTTACTGGTCCTGGCATTCCCCTACACTGGGGCATAGAATCTTCACAGGGCAAGGGCCTCTCCTTCCATTGATGACAGACTTGGCCATCCTCTACTATACATATGCTGCTGGAGACATCATTCCTACCATGTGTACTCCTTGGTTGGTGGTTTAGTCCCTGGGAGCTCTAAGGGTACTAGTTAGTTCATATTGTTGTTCCTCCTAAAGGGCTGCAAACCCTTCAGCTCCTTGGGTCCTTTCTCTAGATTCTTCATTGAGGACCCTGTACTCAGTTCAATGGATGGCTGTGAGCCTCTACATCTGTATTAGTTGGGTACTGTCAGAGCCTCTCAGGAGACAGCTATATCGGCTGCATTGTCCTTCCTTCAGTCTCTGCCTCATAGTTAGTCTCTGCAACTCCTTCCATGGGTATTTTGTTCCCGCTTATAAGAAGGAATGAAAATCTCAACATTTTGGTTTTCCTTCTTCTGGAGTTTCTTGTTATGGATTGTACTTCATGTATTCCGATCTTCTGGCCTAATATATACTTATCAGAGAGTGCATATCATGTGTGTTCTTTTGTGATTGGGTTACCTCACTCAGGATGATATTCTCCAGATCCATCCATTTCCCTAAGAATTTCATAAATTCATTGTTTTTAATAGCTGAGTAGTACTCCATTATATAGATATACCACAATTTCTGTATCCATTCCTCTGTTGAGGGACATCTGAGTTGTTTCCAGTTTCTGGCTATTATAAATAAGGCTGCTATGAACATGGTGGAGCATATGTCCTTATTACATGTTGGAGCATCTTCTGGGTATATGTCCAGGAGTGGTATAGCTGGGTCCTATGGTAGAACTATATCCAATTTCCAGAGGAACCGTCAAACTGATTTCCAGAGTGGTTGTACCAGCTTGCAATTCCACCAGCAATGAAGGAGTATTCCTCTTTCTCCACAACCTCTCCAGTATCTGCTGTCACCTGAGTTTTTTATCCTAGCCAATCTGACTGGTGTGAGGTGGAATCTCAGAGTTGTTTTGATTTGCATTTCCCTGATGATTAAGGATGTTGAAGATTTCTTTAGGTGCTTCTCAGCCATTTGGTATTCATCAGTTGAGAATTCTTTGTTTAGCTCTGTACCACATTTTTAATAGGGTTATTTGGTTCTCTGCAGTCTAACTTCTTGAGTTCTTTGAATATATTGGATATTAGCCCTCTATCAGATATA